>PVHY01009071.1:0-26165 GCA_004024945.1 Uropsilus gracilis
TTCTACAGATTGTGTATCCTTTGGGGGTGAATCCTTTTTCCTAGGGCTTACTTGATTATTTGTATTCTTCCTCCTTCCTGTGTTTTCCTTTCGGACTTGCTCTACATATTGAGTGACTACTGCTCTGGTGTTAGGCATGTTGAAGGCTGTTTTAACTGTGGCTAGCTCTGTCTTTGTACTTTTGCTGCAGTGGTGGTTACATCTTGTTTCCGTTGCCTTTTGAGGGAGACCAGTTCCTTTTCAGGGAGTGAATGTGTGACTAGGTATGGTTTCTATTTGTGTTGTCTGTCTTCTTTATTATCATTCACCTCCCCTTTATTTTTTCAGTTTGATGAACCATAAAGAGTTCTTGATGTCTCCAATCAATTAGTCTTGGTCTAGCACTCTTTTTAGTTGGGGTTTCTTCAAGCTCTTGGTTAGTGCTTGTCTTTGTTTCTTTAATTTTCGCCAGCGATAGAGCCCGCACTTTTGGGCTTGGGGCCTGAAGGGTCCCTGGCCTGTTCAGATGCAAATTGCAGCCTCTGTCTAGCTCCTAGGTGCGTTACCGTAGCAACCAGAAATGGTCCCTTTGCCGGTGGGACACTCACCTGCGGAGCCTCCGCCCTCCGCAGGTTTAGGCTGCCTCTCCCCTCCGGGATGAACTTCCTGCAGCCACACTCCTGCTTCAGCAACTCAGTCCGCTCAGGCCCTAACTCCGACCCACGCTGGGCTCCGGTTTATTATTTCAATCAGCTTTTCTGTAAATTTTTCTGGGTTCTCTACATAGAGTATCATATCATCGCGTATAATGATAACTTTATTTCTTCATTCCCTATTGGATTACTTTTATGTCTTTCTCTTGCCTTATTGCCGTAGCTATATTCCAGACGATGTTGAAAAGGAGTGGAGAGAGTGGGCATCCTTGCCTGGTTCCAGACCTTAATTGAAATGGTTTCAGTTTTTCCCCATTGAGGATGATATTTGCTGTGGGTCTGTCATATATAGCTTTTATTATATTGAGGTAGGGTTCTTTTATACCAATCTTTTCCAGGGCTTTCATCATGAGAGGATGCGAAACTTTATCAAATGCTTTTTCCGCATCTATTGATATGATCATATGGTTTTTGTTTTTCTTTTTTGGTGTGGTGGATTATGTTGATTGATTTTCGGATGTTGAACCATTCCTGTGCTCCTGGGATGAATCCCACTTGGTCATGATGGGTGATCCTTTTTATGCAATGTTGGATTCAGTTTGCCAGGATTTTGTTTAGAATTTTTGCATCTGTGTTCATTAGGGAAATTGATCTATAGTTCTCTTTCTTTGCACTATCTTTATTTGGTTTTGGAATTAGTGTAATGTTTGCTGAATTCATAGAAAGTATTTGGTAGCTTTCCTTCTTTCTCAATTTTTTTGAAGATTCTTAATAGTACTGGTGTTAGTTCCTCATCGAAAGTTTAGTAGAATTCATTTGTGAAACCATCTGGACCTGGGCTCTTGTTTTTAGGGAGAGTTTGATGACTGCCTCAATTTCACTGCTTGTGATTGACCTGTTTAAGTTTTCTATCTCTTCTTTGTTCAATTTTGGATGATGGTATTGTTCTACGAATTTGTCCATCTCATCCAGGTTGCTGTGTTTGTTTGCCTATAGATGTTTGTAGTAGTCTCTAATTATCTTTTGGATTTCTGCTGGGTCTGTTGTAATATCTCTCTTTTTGTTTATGGTCCTTTTTTTTTTTTGAGTTTTCTCTCTCCTTTTCTTTGTAAGACTTGCAAGGGTTTATCAATCTTATTTATTTTTTCAAAGAACCAGCTTTTGGATTTGTTTGTCTTCTCAATGGTCTTTTTGGTTTCTGTTTTATTAATCTCTGCTTTTATTTTTGTTATTTCTTGTCTTCTGCTGGGTTTGGATTTTTTTATTGCTCTTTTTCTAGTTCCTCAAATTGGGAGAATAGAGTATTTCTTTGGAGTGTTTCAATTCTTTTGATTAGGGCCTATATTGCTATGAACTTCTTAATACTGCTTTTGCTGTGTCCCACATATTTTGGAACGTTGTGTCGTCATTGTTGTTTGCTTCCATGTAGGTTTTAATTTCTTCTTCAATTTCCTCTTTTACCCAGTGATCTTCCAGAAAGCTTGTTGTTCAGTCTCCATGTAGTGTTTACTCTCCTTATTTTTTTTCATTGTTGATTTCTCATTTGATACCTTTTTGATCAGAGAAAATGGTTGGTATTATTTTAATCTTTGTGTATTTGTTCAGGTTTGTCTTGTGCCTAATATATGATCAATTTTAGAGAATGAACCGTGTGCATTTGAAAAGAAAGTGTATTCTATTCATTCCTTGAGGGTGTAGTGTCCTGTATATATCTATTAGGTTCGTTTGGTCTAGTTCTTCCTGTAAAGCTTTTGTGTCTTTGTGTAGTCACTGTTTTGTTGATTTGTCTTTAGTTGAGAGTGCTGTGTTAAAATCTACTACCACTATGTATTCTCGCCAATATTTGATTTCAGTTCTACTAGTAGTTGTTTTATGAATTTTATTGCTCCCTCATTAGGTGCGTATGTGTTGATTATTGTTATGTCTTTTTGGTGGATTGACCCTTTATCCATTATGTAGTGGCCGTCTTTATCTTTTGTGACTTTTGTTAATTTGAAGTCTGCTCTGTCTGACATAAGAATGGCAACCCTTGCTTTCTTGTGGGGGCCGTTTGCTTATAGTGTAGTTTTCCAGCCTTGCACCTTCAGTCTATGCTTATCCTTAGCGATCAGGTGTGTTTCTTGGAGGCAGCAGAATGTTGGGTTCTGTTTTCTGAGCCAATCTGCAACTCTTCGTCTTTTGATTGCTGAGTTTAGACCATTGACATTTAGGGTGATTATTGATGTTTGCGATTCTAAAGGTATCCTGATGGTCATTTGGGGGGTTATTTTGGTTTTTTGTTTTTGTTTTTTATATTTGTTCTTCTTATGGTTTTTATCTTGAGGCCTCCTGCAAAATTTCTTGGAACAGTGGTTTAGTGGTAGCAAATTTCTGGAGTCTGCTTGTCAGAAAAGGTTCTATTTTTTCCTTCATAGAGGAGGGATAGCTTTGCAGGGTAGAGTATTCTTGGCTGGCACATTTTTTCTTGGAGTTTTTTGTAGATGTGACTCCATTCTCTTCTTGTCTGGAGTGTCTCTTCAGAAAAATCTGAGGTCAGTCTAGTAGATTTTCCTTTGTAGGTTATCTGTTTCTTTTCTCTAGCCATTCTCTTTTTTCCTTATCTTGGGTTCTTGGAAGTTTTACGATGATGTATCTCACTGTGCCTTTTCTTTCATTAAAGTAGTTTGATGTCCTTTTGGCTTCCTGTATGTCTATTTTCATTTCTTTCTTCAGGTTTGGGAAGTTCTCCTTTACTATTATGTTGAAAAGTCTTTCAGTTCCCATGACTCTCTCCTCTCCTGGGATTCCTATTACTCTTATGTTTTTTTTCTTTAAGGAATCTGACATATCTCTGAGCTTCAGTCTTCTTACTTTGTTTTTCTCTCTCATTTTCTTTCTTTGTCCTCTCTATTTCTGTATCTTCAAGTGTGCTGATTTGTTCTTCTATTTCATCTAATCTGTTTCCATGGCTTTTCCGTGCATTTTTTAGCTCATCTATTGCAACCCTTAAATCTTGAGTCTCTTTCAATTTCAATTTTAGGGATTCATTTTCATTCTTCAGTTAGTTGATTAGGTTATGCATATTGATGCTTTCTTTTTTATATGTTTCTACTTCTTCCCTTAGTGCATTAAATGCTTCTATCATTCTGTTGTCCTTTTTTTCTGATTCTTCTCTTTATTTGTTGGAGTGCATTTAGCATGTTGATCTTGGAATCTTTGAGATACACATCATTTCTTCAATGTTTTCCTTGGTATTTTCTGGAGGTTGTATTTTCTTTGGTGGTGATGGATTATTTCCTGTAGGGATTGCTTGCAAATCTATAGTTTTTTCCTTACTGTGTTTTGCTTTCTGACTTGTTCTACATATTGAGAAACCATGGATCTGGTGTTGGTCGGCATGCTGATAGTTATGTTTTCCAGATTGCAAGTAGATCTGTAGTTTAGTTTAATAATTTGCGCCAGCACCAGTGACTTCCGACATCTCACCTGGGTGGGGGAAAGGTCAGGTGGGTTCCCTCAAGAACCTGGCTGAAGGGGGTGGCTCTCCAAATTTCGAGATATAGAACATTTGTATTGCACCAAAAAGTTTTCCCCTGCCCCTTCCTAGTCAGTCCCTAGTCCCAAATACCCACTTGTGGATTAGTGTATCATCATTGATTGATGTTGCTTATATTTATTTTTAAATTTTTGACAAAATATGTTTCTCACAGTCTCCAACCACATTTTTAGTTGTGGAATTCAGATGTTTTTCTAAAAGATCATAATTTCCCCGAAAGACTTTATTTATTTCCCAAACTCAAGAGACCAGGGATGGGAGGAGCTAAGCTTTTAGCAATTTAAACTGGAAACTGGGGATTATATTTACTAAAGGGTTAGAGAGCCTTGCCCACCATGGCTGGCAACAGCTGGGTTGGGGATGAGAAGGGGTTCAGGTTCAGTAGGATGTAGTCACATGCAAAGTGATTTCTGCTGTGAACACAGAAGCTATGGTGACTGCCTGACCTCAGTCTTGATGTCCTTGTCACAGAAAGAGTGGCCAGGGGGTTTTAGGACATTTGGTTCTAAGCCCACTTTAGGTTTTTTTTTCCAATCAGTTCCCTTCTGAGCCTCATTTTTCACCTTAAAATGAAAGGATTGAACTAGATGTCCTTCTTAGTTTAAAATTTTGTGGATGCTATAAATTTGCTTGTAAAAAGTAGAAGGAAAAAAAACTATTATGAGTTCCTAAAGGATTAAGAAGAGAAAAGAGAGGAAATGTGAAATAGTTATTTCCGTTTTAAGCAGAGTTAGTTTTTAAAAAGTTTCAATCCAGAAGATTGTCTGATCAACTGCTTTGATTTGGTTGGCTTCACAAAATGAACTCAAACCTAATTCCCTTTTATAGCGGAAAAAGTTAAAAACTTTCTTTACTACACCAAAAGCAAAACTGAAACATGCAGATCTCTCCTTGATTTCTTAGGTCTTTTATTGTACAACACCAAGTCTTCTTTAAAAATGTGAAAGAAAAATCCATGATAGTATGTCAGACCTTAAATTACTGGAGCTGTCTACACACCCAGATGCTTTCTTGCTTCACTGTAACTGTGGGCACCTAAGCAAGGAACTGACCCTCCATTCCACTCTGTCCCTCACTTTGTCATCTATAAATATAAACAAAGACACTTCCCTTATTCTTTTAAAATAAATGCTGAATAATAGAAACTTCAGTGTTTTTAAGTGGAAAGTCCACCTGGTATATAATAGCACACATTTATCGAACAAACTTCCATGTGCCAGGCAGGGTGCCCAGTGCTTGCCTCCATGCTGTGTGAAGCAGGTAGCATTGGTATTTGTATTTAATATAGGAAACTGAGATTCACACATGAAGCTACTTTCCCAGAATTTGCTTGACCAGCAAATAACAGAATTAGGATTAGACTTGAAGTCTTTGTGGTTTTAGTACCCAAGACTTGAATCTGACCTGTGACCTGTGAACCACCATTTCTGGTTCACACCATGGAATAATATGCCCATTCCTGCAGACCTACCAAAAATCAATTAGTTGATCACCTTTTGCTACATTAAACATCAATTCTTCAAAATAATGGTTAATTTTATTTTATAGATTATAAAATTACTTTTTATAAGTTGAAAATATATCCCAGCAGCTCAAGTGAAGTGTCTGTTTTCATAGATTTAACAGACTGATCTAATTGAATAGAATATATTTCAAAATTAAATGCCATGTATATTTTTCAAAATAAAATATTTTCTAAACTCAATGAACAATAAAAAATGGGAATAGTATTACTATAGATGTTTTATTACAGAACTCTGCCCATGAAATTGACTTGAAATATTAACTGAATTCTTACTCAATTTCCTATTACAAGCAATCACATAAAACTATTGTGAATAAATGTACTGTTTGATGTTTTAATTGCATTTTTGCACCAGCTAATAATCTGATCCTCAGGTAATTTAGAAGAAAAAGATATGTAAGTTTGTTTATTGAGTGTATATTAAAAGTCATGTCTTTTTAATCTAAGTCAAATTTTAAATTAAAAATAAATAACCATTTCAAGGAAAATGGCTTTGCCAGACATCTGTGGATAAAAGCCATAAGTTCTTAAGACTGTTTTTGAGTTTATTTTTTAAATAATGGGAGTAAAAACAGATCAATGTTTGTTGATATCTGGGAACACAAAGGAATTAACTACAAAAGAACTTGAGGGCTTTTTTGGATAAGAACCTGTTGTGTATCTTGACTCTGGTGGTGTTGGTTTCCTGATTGCACACACTTGCCTGCTCTATGTCAGTTTCTGAACTGATAGTAGCTATTTCCTACTCTTTCCCCATCTTGTAAGTTTGCTCCAATCAAAATGAGACATAGATCTCTCTCTCTCTCTCTCTCTCTCTCTCTCTCTCTCTCTCTCTCTCTCTCTCTCTCCTCTTCCATACCCTACTTCCTGTGTTCAACAGTAAGTCCTACCAGCCATATATTAAAATGTATGTCCCTACCGCCTCCTCCCCATTACATAGACTGTGACGTGCATGTCTATGGGGAAAACTTTATGACCCCTGCAATATCTTCACCTTTTAACAGCCAGTGCAGCTTTAAATATATATAACCATATTCTGTTACTTCACACTTAAAAATCTCTCAGTAATTTGATCTCAAAGTCCAGGTTTCTCCATGTAACCTGTCTGCTATAACCCCTGCCAGCTTCTCTAATCTCTTCTCCTCGCTTCCCCTGCTTTACTCCAGGACAGCCACACTAGCCTCTTTGTTTGTTTGTTTGTTTGTTTGTTTGTTTGTTTGTTTTTAAAGAAACCCAGCTGATTCATGTCTTGGAGTCTTTGTCCTTGCTGGTGCTGGGAGATCTCCACCCCTGATCTAGGCATGACTTAGCTCCTTTTTGTTGTCTGAGCTCAGACTTTACCTGCCTGAAAAGGCCAAGCACTGCCTCCAGTCCTTGTCCTCATCCCTGTGTCATTTATTGTCTTTGTAGTTCTGATCCCAGTAAAACATGACCTCTGTAATATCTTGGTTTATTGTCATCCCATAAGAAGCTGTGACTTCCTTGCTTACTGCACTCACACATGTGGCAGCCTCTCAGTACACATGTTTGATGCATGCTCCAGAATAACTAGAATACATGTATGTTAGTCAGGGTACAAACATGAGTGAGACAAGGACCCTGCCCTCAAAGAGCTTACATTTCAGTAGAAGAGAAAAATGGGAAAGTAATTACAATGCTAAATACCCAGTGCTTAAAGATAATAGGTAAAACTTGCTTACTGAAAGTATTAAAAGAGGAAATCAGTGCTTCATTAAGCACAAATAGTTTTTTTTGTTTTTTTGTTTTTTTGTTTTTTTTTTTTGTTTGTTTTGTTTTAGCACAAATAGTTTTTGAGGATGCTACCCTGTGATAGAACTTATACAGTGTGAGAGAAGTATAAAATTTTCGGCATATAGATCATATCTATCTTTGTTTTAATAAATATCTTGATATTTCACTTTTTCGAAATAATTATAAATTACAAATGGTATGATGTCCTAATTTTAATTTCTACATGTTTGTTAATTAATATGTAGAAATTTAATTCATCGTTGTTTTTTTATCTTAAATCCTGTGATCTTATATTAACTTAAGATTTCTAGTTTTATGTTGAATGAAAGTATTGACAGCAGGCATCTTTGTCTAGTTCCCAGTTTTAGGGGAATAAAACAGTCCTTATTTCACTACTATCCATGATGTAAACTATAGGTTTTCTTATGATGCTCTTTCTCAAGTTGAGAACGTTTCCTTTCTATGTTGGGGATCTCCAGAAAAACTGAGCCAGTACTGAACCAGAACCAAGATGGGAAGTATGTGTAATAAATATGTATGAACTGGGAGGAGGGAGAAAAGATCCCTTTTACTTCATTTTTTGTCGTTTTCAGGTCTTTAATTGATTGAATGCCATCCCTCTTAGAGCAATCTGCTTTACTCAGTCATCTAATTCAAATGTTCTCTCATCCTAAACACCCTCACAGATAGACCATATGTCTGGGCACCCCATGGCCCCATGAAGTTAGCATATAACATTAACCATCACAACTTCTTTGCCTATTTCATTGATTATTTTCATGAATGTTGAGCTTTGTGACATGCTTTTTTGATATCATTGATACAAATTTGGCTTCTTAGTCATTTGACAATCTTTCAATATAATGCACCAATATCAATCAAATATTGAAACAACCCTTCTGGAATAAATTCCACTTGATCATGCTGTGTAATTATATAATATTTTATGTATATATTTGTATGGATTTGATTTGTTGAGATTTTTTATGATGATATGCTGAATATTGGTCTTTAGCTTTCTTTTTCAGATTGTCTTTGTCTGGCTTTGATATTGATATTATATTGACCATATAAAATAATTGACCATATAAAATAATTAAAAGTATTTTATCCTCTGTAGAAGAAATAGCTTAGATTTAATGTCATTCTCCTATAAATGTTTGGTGAAATTCCCCAGTGAAATCATCTGGTTCTAGAGATTTCTTTTTCAGAAATTCTTTAGTTATATATTTCTCTAGTAGCCATAGGGTTATTTACATTCTCTGCTTGAGTGAATTTGTGTAATGTGGTTTCAAGGAATAGTCCCAGTTCATTGATTGATTGATTGATTGATTGATTGATTGATTGATTGATTGACTAGGTCTCACTATTTTTGCCTGTGAAGCCGCAGGCTCTCGTTGGCCAGGGTACCACAGACTCAAGCAATCCCCAGCCTCAGCTTCCCAGGTAGCTGGGATTACAGGTGCACGCCACCACGCCCAGCTATTTTTTTGGAACTAGGTTTCACTACTGGCCCTAGGCGGGACTTGAACTGCGATCCCTAGCTCCAGCCACTTCATAGGCTGAAGCTTACAGGCACGAGCCACCATGCCCGGCCGCTAGTTCCAGTTCATTTAGATTGTCAAACTTATTTGCAAAGAGTAGCTAGTAATGTCCTTATAGTCCCTTTTTATAATTTAAGACCTACATTTATATCCTCTATTTTACTTCTGGTGTTTACAATTTTGTTTTCTCTCTATCTGTCATATTGCTGGAGGCATCAATTTTATTGTTTGTTTTTTTTTTTAAGAATCAACTTTTTGTTTGTTTTCTCTGTCCTTTGTTATTTTCTTTCTTCTAGTTGCTTTTGGTTCATTTGGCTCTTTTACTAATTTCTTAAGGTCAGGTCTTAGATCATTGATTTAAGACCTTTCTTTTCTTTTCTTTTCTTTTTTTTTTTTTTTTTTTTGAGAAAAATAGGTCTCGCTATTTTTGCCTGTGGAATTGCAGGCTCACGTTGCCCAGGGTACCACAGACTCAAGCAATCCCCAGCCTCAGCTTCCCAGGTAGCTGGGATTACAGGTATGCACCACCACACCCAGCTATTTTTTTGGAACTAGGTCTCGCTACGGGCCCCAGGCGGGACTTGAACCGCGATCCCTAGCCCCGGCCGCTTCATAGGCTGAAGCTTACAAGCACGAGCCACCGTGCCGGCGTTTAAGACCTTTCTTTTCTAATGTAAGCATTAGTGCTATAAATTTTCCTCTCAGTCCTGTTTTAGCTTTATCTTACAAATGTTGATGTGCTGGAGTTTTACTTGGTTCTTAGTATTTTTAAACATCTTTTGAGACTTTCTAACTCACAGATTATTTAGAGTGCTTTGTTTACTATCCAAGTACTTGGAAATTTTTTTCCCTGTTATCTTTCTGTTTTTGAGTTCCAGTTGGATTCTGGAGTTCCAATTATGCCTAGTGAACATGCTTTGTTTTTAAGTATGTTGAAGTTCTATGAACTAAGAGTTGATCTATTCTTAATGAATATTTCATGAGTGCTTGAAAAGCATGTATATTCTTTATTTTTTTATTTGTTTTGATTGTACATATATATACACAAACGCATATTTAAATATTACATCTTTGTGTATCCTAATATTCTCCAATCACCTTATCGCCCATGCAAATGAATGTATATTCTGCCATTGTTATATGGAGTGTTCTGTAATTGTTTATTAAATTTTGTAGATTGATGATGTTTTTGAGTTCTGTATCATTGTTAATTTTCTATTTAATATTTCTCTCGATAGCTGTGAGAGACATGATGGAAACTTCATTAATCCATCCTAAAACCATGTTTAAATAATCCTATTGATCTTAATCCTTCATGATCTTTTCTATGCCCTTCCCCCCACTGTAATAAGCACAACAATTTCACAGTATGATTTTTAAATACTACATATAATTCACTGTTTTGCATATTAAAACCCAGAGATTTCTTTACTATTGTGTCTTCTTAAGTTTTTCCTAAAAGCAGGCATTTGAATATATGTTTTAGTAGACTGGTCTCATTCTCTTGAAAATAAGCTCCTAAGGAGAAATTAGTTTGTTTCAGTATGAGAAAATGTAGTCTATGAGGTTGCTGTTAAACTAAAGTAAAAGAACTGAAAATGTTGCAAGAGAAAGGAAGATCACTTAAATTCTTGAGGGGAAAGGCCAAGTATTTTTGTATTTCCCATGGTCCCTTCCTAGAAAAGTGCCTTGCACATATTTGTGGAATGACTTGAAAATAAATGAATGAATGCTGGGTGATATGAGTCATCACACAAACAAAGACACCCACTCCCTAAACTGGTACTCTGCTCAGGCTTTATCAAGAGTCTGAGAAAACAGAAAGATTTCCCTAGACTTCTGTTTGATTACTGGCTTCATGCCAACCCAACCGTTCAATGAAATATCCAAGGAAAGAGCTCTGCATAAAAAAATGAAACCTAATTTAATTTTTAATCAAGTAAAAAATAAATTTAAGATTCTATACATAAAACAAATTTGGAAGAAATGAACCATTTAAGCCCTAATACCCTGCCTCTTTGCCTGAAGCTGAAACTGGTTTAATTCACCATGACAAATTTCGATGTATTTACTACATGTACACTCATGTTTTGTATGAAAGACGGCCATTATTTTACTCAGTTGTTTTTTTCCATGTTCCATACCCAGTTTGAGCTGTTAAATGTCTAAGTTCATAGCAGTAGCAACTTAATGACATGGATAGTGGGTTATTGTCCATAAATGGGATAATGTGATTTTTTTTTTAACCAAGTATTTCTGTGGTGAACCACAAACTGGGTGGCACCAGGATTACCACTGTTTGCATAGTATATAAAAATTTTAATGGTCTATTGATTGACATGTGTTTGAAACATTAAGAAGAGTCAATTAACTTCTTGTTGCTATGCCAGAAGCCTTCAGGGACTTTGTATTTCCTCTTAACTCCTGTTGTTTGATTCTCTGTGTAATGGCCTTCACTGGTACTGTATTTTTGGTGATCAAGACCTTTATGACATGTTCAAAGGAAACTTTGAACAAAGGAAAGGCCAGCTGACCCACGACACCTATCTACAAATAGAGTTAAGTGAAAATAAGATATTTTTTCAAGCCAAATTGAATAAGAAACAATTAGGCCATACTTGTCTACTGTTTTGTGTAGAAAAGATTAATGAAATCAGACTTAGAAGCCACTTATTTTAGTTTGTTCACTTCCTCTTCCCCTGTTGCCTAGTCCCCCAGAATGCATTAAAATAATGCCAGTGTGACATTTTCCCAGCTTATGTTTCCCCATACACTGTAAACTTAGCAACCTTTCTGAAGCTACAGAAGAGCCAACTCTGTATTGTACGTGCACTTAGACTAGGCTGATGATTGTCAGGGCTCTGTGAGAAGGGATTTTATGTGACAGTCCTCCCACATTTCTGGTTTCTAATGACTGACAAACTGCTTTTCCCAACTGCACAGTGGAATTACCAGCTGCGCCACTGACACGTTGGCTGGATGACAACCTGTAGTTGCTTCCATCCACAGATGAGGTATTTCATTGACACATGGCTTTTGTCTCACATTTCGAGTGACCTCAGAACAACATCTGCATCAAAATTGGACTGTATCATCAGTTAGAGAGTACTTTGAATTGTTTCTGTTTTTCACCATTTTAGGAGACTCTCTGAAACTTGAAAGTGATTTTCCTTTTCCTTCTGAGCTGATCCTTTTTCCACTTGGCAGGCATTACGTTTTTCCTCCCTATGGAAGCCAGCGTGATTCTGCTGCCATTGTTATTCTCCTTTCACTTTGCTTGCGTCACTCTCAGAGGTGGCCACTGTTCTAGCTCATTACATATGCCATCTGGTCTGTTGGGGCCACTTCCTTTCAAGGTGAAACCTAGCCTCATTTCCGAAAGATAACAAGTATGTCTACAGTGAAAACAAAAATGAAAGTTGAAGGAAAAGAAATTTGGCTTGAGAGGGTAAGATAAAGGAAACCTGATTTAAAGAAAGGCCTGATACATAGTCAGAGGCAGTGAACTTGGAGAGACCTGACCCTGTAGAAAGGGTGGTGGGAGCCACTGGTGTCAGTTTGAGAACAGAGGATGGTGTCAAGAGAAAGGAAATGTAAATGTGGGCTTCTACTTAAACATGTGATTCCCACAACCAGTGCTCTTTTCACAGACTTTTTAGTTCCTCCTTTAAAGTTACACATGAGACAGAAACAGTATTTTCATAGAATTGAAAGTCAGTAGAATGATTCTTTTTATTTGTAATTTTTTTAAATTTTTAAAGAGACTAGGTCTCACTATGTTACCCAGGGTTATCTCAAACCTGTGGGCTCAAGTGATCCCCATCCTCAGCCTCCCAGGAAACTGGGATTACAGGCATGAACCACCACGCCCAGCTGGAATGATTCTTTTTTAGAACCTTAAAAAAAAACCCTCCTTTTTGTCTGAAGAAAGAAAATGGCAGAGCTTAGAGGCGTGCTGTTGGTTCTGTCAGGTGGGATGGTTAAAGATCTGGAGAAGGGTGGAACCAGAGTTGCTATGGAAGTAGCCTGGAGAGTTTTTGAAATTTGAATGCAGATCATGAACTCCTTTAGAAAAGATAAAATGTATTACTCACTCTGACAATTCTAGCACCGATTCAAGTACTTGGGGCTGGTAAGAATTCAGTAAATAATAAAGGAGGAAAGTCAGGAGGGAGAAAGGCCCAGAAGGGTCAGAGAAACTATTATAGAGCTTAGTAATGACTGTTTCCAGCTTTCAAGTGGGGTGGAAAAAATATAATAAGAGGGGGAAAAATCATTACGTAACTGCTCTTCAGTTAACTTTTGCACCCGCTGAAACCCTGGAATTCATCTAAGGATTTTTTTTAATAGAACATTTTTGAAATGTTCAATATTGTTTTTGTAAAACCATCAAAAGGAACTGCAATAGCTTTTCATTCACCTTAAGCAGAATGCTTAACTTTTTTATTGAAGCAAAATTCATGTAACATAAAATTAACCATCGTGAAGTGTACAATTCAGTGATATTTATACATTCACAGTATTTTTACAATTGGCATCTCCATTGGCTCCAAACACTTTTATTATTTTCGCTCTTTTTTCCACCCCGGCTGCCTGAAGATTCATCGCCACCATGAATGACCCAGTATTGACCTAGACCAGGAAGTTCATGGCCAACCAATTGCTCCATAGGAAATGAATAGTCATCAATGAAAAGGCAACAGCCCCTAAAACAGAAATTTGAGGAAAAGTAGCTGACATAAACAAGACCAGCCTTGATGTCATCTCTGTATTTGGATTCAAACCCATTTTGGAGAGGGCAGCACAGCTGGCTTTGGGCTGATTTATGACTCCTTGAATGATGCAAGGAAAAATGAACCCCATTATAGACTTGCAAGACATGGCCTATGTGAGAAGAAAAGGCCTCAAGAAAACAATGTGGGGAACTCAAGAACAGAATGAAAACAGTTGGGGGAGGGAGGCACTGCCAGGGCCAGTGTGGGTGATGCAAGGAGGAGGAAAGATTGTGCAGTGATTTTATCTGTGCTGATTGTGCAGATTTTTCTGAGAGGATTAATAAATTAAAAGTCTTTTATGTATCTGGCTGTTTAATTTACAGGAAGCATTATAACATTACTCTTCTGTTACAGCGGATTTAGACTGCTGCCCAAGTTGACATGTTCCATTAAGCAATAAAAAACTCGATGTGAAGAAAAAGTTGATTTACTTAAATGCCCACTTGTTATGAAACTACTTAAGGTTTTTTACTTTATCAAAAAAAGAGAGGAAAAGAGATTGAAGCCTAGGTAATATTTTCTAATATCCTCTGGAGACCAAAGACCATCTCTTCATAGTCTGTCTTGAACTTCTCCTTCCCCTCCCGCAAGACTTTGGGTCAAATTACCTTTTTAGGCTATCATTTCCTCTGTGCTTTTGCTTTAGTATGTTTCTTGGTGATTTACTTTTCTTTGACCTCCTGGTAGAATTCTTAGTCTTTAGCATGAATATGTCATAGATTTCTTTTCCTAGTGTAGGCATACATGATGTTAAATCAGCTACAAGAAAAGAAAATCACTTCTCTACATGGAGCATGAGATTTGAAATTCTCCTTATACCAGGGCAGCATTTTATAGCAGCCAAGTTCTCCTTACCTTCTCGGGAGCCTTTTACTAGGTGAAAAGCTAAACTGATTTTTCTCTAAGACATATGAGTAAATACTTATAAATATATTCTTTAAAATGATCTTACAGTTAGGAATGAAGAAACTAGGCTGGGCACGGTGGTGCGTGCCTGTAAGCTTATGGAGTCATGGCAGGGTCTGGGGATCATGGTTCGGGTTCTGCCCAGGGCAACATATCAAGACCTAGTCCCCAAAAAAATAGCTGGGTGCGGTGGCGTGTGCCTGTAATCCTAGCTACCTGGGAAGCTGAGGCTGGGGATTGCTTGAGTCTGTGGTACCATGGGCAACGTGAGCCTGCAGTTCCATGGGCAAAAATAACAAGACCTAGTTTCAAAAAAAAAAGGAATGAAGAAACTGTAATGATGACCATGACCATAGATTTCCTAAAAGGAGTGCGCAGACACCTTTAAAAATTCAAACACTGGTGTGGTATACAGGAAAAATATATTTTAGCTTTATTGCTTAGAGGAATAAAAAGGGTCTGATCAGAAACAGGTTGGAGTTTGAATTGGCATCCCACCCTATTAAAAAAGCAAGAAGTTCTCTGATAATAAGACCATTGCACTGCAAAAAGAACATGCTGTTACTGATCATTCATTTTAAGAGATGTAACTACCTCACTTACCTGTTTCATATGCCTATCATGGCAGAATTTCTGAATTCAACTATGAAGAATGAAATCTGTGGTGGGATCAACTGTGGATTCACACAGGATAGTAAAATCTGTTTGTTAGCAAAATACCTTTTTGAATTCTTAGTCATCCTGATTTGCCTTTTAAGCCATTGATATATAAGGCTTTGAGAAGACATTTTAAAAAGATGTTTATAGCTGAACTCTTGTGGAAACAGGTTCCTCTTATGGGCTAAATAATTACTTTTCTCTAAGGACAGGTGTTGCATGGTCAAATCAGTTGTGTCCACATCTTCAAAACTCCAGATGCTATTTTTCAAAAGATTTGCTTACACAATACAGTATTTTGTGGCTACGTTTTATTCGTGGAAGTAGTGCCTGCAGCTAAGGGGACTTGAGCTCTTGCTGTTTTGTTGTTCCTAAGTCAACTTTCCTGTTTCAGCTTTTTAAAGAGCCATGATTCACCTCTGAGATCACACACAGGGAGAAAAATATTCCTCACTGCTCACATCCACTGGAGAACAGAATTGTGATGGGTGGCAGCTGGGGATTTCTCTCTTCTCTATAGAAACTTAGTGACACTTCTTCTATATGACAAGCTTCCAATCTTGAGGTCATGGGAGAAAAGTCCCCTGATTTATGTTAAATGGATTTCCTCTAAGAATTTACTCTACATGTTTGCTTTACTTTATTTTCTTAAAATTTCTATAGTGTATTTTTTTCTGTGATTTACATCTCTTAAATCTTAGTTGAGGTAGAGGAGGAAAATTCTGTAAAGGAAATCAGGAAGTCCAAATTGTGTTCAACTTTGTCTATGTATTCAACTTTGTCTAATTATTTAACTTTATCTATAATTAGGTATATGAGTTGAAGCTACAGTTGGCCTCTTTCAACTTCTCCCTATCAAATGGGGAGAATAAGAAACCACAGTAGAAGGAGCAGAGATGTCACATCCCCTTGCTTTTAAACAAACCATTCCCTGCCAGGAAGATGATTCTCTACCCTGTGAAACTGCTAAGTGCTGCACACCTCCTGCCTAGATGACTAAAGGCTCCACGAAGCCCTTGCACCTCAGAGTTCTTGAACATAATGGATGCCCAAAAGCTATTTTTAAAATTCTGATGGTGACTTTGGTCTTAGAGTCTTTCTGGAGTTTCTCTGGATTTATTGAAAGAGCACCCATCACCCATATACATACACATTAGTTACCCTTCTACCCTCCTACCCAGTGCATTATCAGCAGCTTTCTTTCCTCGCTTTTCATATTTTCTCTCCTTCACTCACACCTCTGTCTTCCCACTGGTATTCTTGGTAAAGCCCCTCTTTTCACCTCTTGGCATCTACTCTCCCACCTACTTTGTTTACAAAGGCCATGGAGTGAGGCCATTAACCTCCACTCCTTTTCAACTTATTGATCAGCTTCCATGCAGGAATTCTTCTCTCTTATGTCTATTGGGAAATGGAACTTAACTTTAACTTAATTTTAATCATTCTAAATGTTTCCTGTTCCTGAGCAAAGCACATGAACCTCTGTTTAAGGGCTTTCTTAGTACTGATTATAGGAAATGGGTATTCACAAAAATTGCAAATGTTTTACGAGCTAGATATGTAAGAGCTTATGGATTACTAACAGATATCATTCATACATGAACTAGATAAGGCTTTCTTCATTGCCTTTTCTTTGTCTGCTTTAGTGAGCCTTAAAGGGTTTTTTTTGTAGACTACCAGGAATCAGGTATTCTGCTGTCTCTTCTTGGTCAGTCAATTCTGAAATAAACTAATGATCCTTGGATCATATGTGAATACAAGCATGTTTTGTCTGATTCACATAGTTGTCAGCATTTGGATCTTGTTGTTCAAGAAGTATTTCATGTTGCACAAAACCCCTTATTTCTGACTCTGAAAAGTTGGAAGAGCAAATGGTTCCACGCCAGACATCAGCTAGAGCTGAGTGGTGACTGCCCCATCCAGGTACACACTCATTGTAGTCTCTCCCCTCTACTTGTCTCATTCATGTGGGTCCTTGATGAGACATATTTATGTTCAGTCTTCCATGTCTTTTCCAGATGATTTTAATGGGTGATAGCAATGGGAAGAGATAAGTGGGAGGCCTCATACGGGTTATACAGAACTAAACAGAGGCTGTGTGCAAAGGCATAGTGTCACAGTTGCAAGACAGACCTGCTCTTAAAAATCCTCCCTTAAATTCCTGGAACTGCCACTGCATTTGTGGCTGGGCAGTTAATATTTATTGATAATTTCCATCTTGGTGGGCTCCTACATCCAAAGATCAATGTATCTGCTCTATTTCCTTTCCTCTTTTTATTAGAAAAATCATAGTAACTCATTCTGTAGTAGGGAATCCACCTCTACACTTAGAATCATAAACTTACACAGATAGTACCTTAACAACAACTTAATTCTACATTCTCTTTTAAAAGTTGAAGTAATGGAGCCAAGAGAGAGCCTCAGTTATGCCTTGTACAGAGTCTAGACCTAATAGCAAAGCATAAATGAGGAGCCAGGTTCTATTCTTGGCTCAGATTAAGCTATGTATCACTATAAATAAAACATCATAGATTTCCCTCTTCTCTAAGCGTAATAATCTAGTGGATATTCTCTACATAAAATGGAATAGGATTGGACCACCTGCTTACTATGATTGAGAATCTAGGTCTGTCATTCTAATATTTGGCCAAACTTAAGTGAGTTGTTTAATTTCCACAAGCTCTTTTCTTTTTCATCTCTAGAATGGAAACCAAAATACCTACATGAGCATGTGCTTCTGAGTTGCAGCCACAGTAGGGTACAGGTCTTCCCCCACTGCTTTATCACTAAGTGTTCTCTTCTAAAACTAAGAGGCTAACAAGGAGTTAAAAGGTATTTTTAAAATTAGACCAAAGAATATCTACACAGTGCCCAGCTTGATGTAGTATGTCTGTTTTCATGCCATGATAAACCATTTCAGGCATAAAAACAACCAAGGATTACTTGCTTCTCTGCTCTTTTTTTTCCTTGGCCCTCTTGTATTTCCATCACAAACACCACCCTTTCCAAAAGCAGAATGTCAGGATTTCCCACTGTACCTCCTCTCCTACTGGGTCACCATTCAAGGCCATCATTCTGAATATGCCCTTATTGGGAGCTTATTTGGAGGTTCTCTCAGGGGAGTTGCTCATACACTCTCAACCAAAGAAGAGCCTATCTCTATTTGGGGAATGCCATCGAATTCAGAGAAGGCTGTCCTCTTCCACCCAGTATGCAGCTTTAGGAGGGATGCACATGAGACATGAAGGAGGAGGCAAGCAGATCAGTCAAATCAACCCTGGCGATCAATGGGGTGACAGATGTCAAAGTTAAACCAGTGTCATATCCTAAATCTTAAGGAGGGGCTCATCAACATGTTCCTGATTCTCCATTACATAATTCGTATCCTCATTTCTGGAAACTTCTTATGAGCTTTGTCTTGCATTATCACTTTTTCCAGATCCTTTCCTCCTGAGAACAAACTGCCGCTTGAATTTATAGTTACTGTTTAGTTGTTCTCTGATCATCTTATTCCCATTATCTCCCTTTGTAAATTAGATTGTGAGCACTTGAAGAAACAAAACCAAATCTTGATTCTCCCCCATGGAGCTTATCAAGTCTCAGATTAGTAACCAGATGTAAGAAACTGAAAGGACCTTGACAAGAGCTAGCAGTTTCCCATCCCAGCTCCTTCCAGACCTTTGCAGAGCATTTCTTCTTGTCAGTTTTAATAGCTCCTTCTCAAGGACCGTGCTCTTTCCTCCACAACTGAGAGGGCGTGGCATTCAGGGGGTGCTTTATTAAGGTGCCTTTCTCTTTTCCTGCCTTCTGTGTGTGGCATGTCCTTTAAGATGGGGTGTACAAACTAAGGCCACCCCTCTTTCTGAGAGTGGCAGGGTAGGTTGAAAACTCTCTTCCATTGTACACGATCGGAAAACATAGTAAGTCCTCAGCCACTCAGGTCTTCAGCTGATGCCATTTTGCCAAAATGCCCACTTGATTCTTAGAGAAAATATCATTCATTGAGCTATTTTTTTCTTTCTGAAGAAACTCATAGTGTAGAATTGCTTTCTAATGCTATTTTCTAGGATAGAAAACAAGATTTCAGGGCAATAAAATCTGAATCTATCTCCTGAAATTATCTATCCTAAACTTTATTACTTTGTAAATTTTTTATTACAGTTATGCTGCATAAGGACATTGCGGTCAACATCAGGCCACAAATAAAATAGTGGTCCCCAAATTTCTATCACCCAGTGCATCATAGCCATTCTCACATTGTAGTGTTATACACTGGTAGCAGCCTTACTCATCTCGTGTTTACAGTGCCTCTTAATGGCATCACTTTCCCTTGTGCTTGATTTAACTTGTATTATTTTGTTCCATATGGATGGAAAAAATAAGCATACGAAATCCTCTTGTTGCCATTAAGAGGCCACATCAACTAGAAATGAAACTAAAAGTGATTAAGGACTACAAAAGGAGAATATCAGTGACGGTTATTGCAGGTTCTGTTCCACTGTAGCTATGATAAAGAATGAAATCAAAATAACAAGCTATTATAAGTCTGCCTCATTAAAAGCAAGGACACTAACACAAATTCAAGAATGCCTACATAGACGTGGAGAACCTTCTAATGACCTGGATTGAAGATCAGACTCAGAAGCAATCCTTCTCAGCACCATGACAATCATAGCCAGAGCAAAAGGCTTATTTGCCGTGTTGAAAAACAAGACCACTCAACTATGGTGTTGAATTTACTGGTGGTGCTGCAGGTTTAAATGATGTAAGAAGCATTATTTACTATGTAATGTGCAAGTGAGTGATGAGTCTGGAAATGCTGATGTAAAGGAAGCTGAAAAACTTTTTGGAAACTACATAATAGTGTTAGGGGGCTGTGGCCCCCAACTGGTGGGGATGCTTTAAAATAGCAGCTATTGTTCATTGGTAGGTGGACACTTGGAGAACAAAAGTTAAGCCTTCTTTTGAGAAAAGAGGATTAAAAAGATTAGGAGGGTGGGGCATGGTGGCACATGCCTGTAGGTAGCAGCCTAGGAAGCTATGGCCAGGGCCAGGGATCGTGGTTCAAGTTCCACCAGGGACACGTAGCAAGATCTAGTCTCAAAAAAATAGCTGGGCATGGTGGCGCATGCCTGTAATCCCAGCTACCTGAGAAGCTGAGGCTAGGGATTGCTTGAGTCTGTGGTACTCCGAGCAACGTGAACCTGCAGTTCCATGGGCAAAAATAGCGAGACCTAGTCTAAAAAAAAAAAAAAAAAAAAAAGATTAGCAAGGGACAGCGGAGAAAGACATGGGAAGAGAGAGAAGACAGAGAACAGAAGAGAACGGAGAAGGAAGAACAGAGAGGTTGGGAGGCCTCAGAACTGCCACTCTCATGTGGGACAGCAGGGAGGGAAGGAAGCCAAGCTATGGGCTTCCATCCTCAGCCCAGGCCAGTAAGGAGCCTGAAGAAGCATGTTACAGAAACTTGTGAGTTGTGTGAGCTGTCTTGGAAACATGGTGCTTGAAAACTTGGTTTAATTTTGAAACTGCAAAGCTTGAAAATCTTCTGAAGAACTGAAGAGAGTTTGCTATGTTGCCGTTTCCAATGTGAGATATCTGAAGTGCTTGCTGTGTTGCTGTATCGAGTGAGTTTTGTTGCTGCCAGGCCACTTTGGAGTTGGAGCTGAAAGAATGCCAGAGCTGTGCCTTTTGGAGAATGATTGACAACGTGATCTTCACGATGACGCCATCTTGACTTTTTCTGGCTTGGAGTGAGTGCAGCCACTCACTGGAGCCACTTGGAGTTGCTGCAGCCAAGTGCTCTTTGTACTAGAGACTGGACTGTGTAGTAAGGTTACCAAAGGGGTACCCTTGTACCCCTCAGTGACTCTTGTCTAATTTGTCTTTTAATAAGTAAAATTGTTTTTACCGCCTTCTTAAAGTTTATGTGGTCTTGCTACTGCATGTACAGGTTGGAAAGAACCTGTTGTGTGACTGGCTTTAAAGGGCCAGCTGGTCCCCTTTATAAGTTTGGGTAATCACCCCATTTTACCTGTTTTCCCACCCAATTTCGATAGGAAGCTGATAATAGGAGAATAACATACCTTTTAAGATTTTGCTTATTTTTGATAATGCTAGCAGACATCCCCCTTTGATTCGTGGCATGCATCCGAATATCAAAATGGTTTCGCTCCTCCCCACCAACACCACGTGGCCTCTGACCCTCAGTTTTAATCAGTTAGAGCAACTCAGGGTCTCCAGCCTGAGGATAACTTTTGCTCAGGCTATTGTTACAGCTGAGCAAGACACTGAGAAGACACTGCAGTTCTGGAAGGATCACGACATGTATGATTGAGTCAAAAAATTTTTTTCTTTAATGAAGTCCAGCTTATCAGTTATTTCTTTCTTGCTTTTGGTGTTATATCTATAAGGGTATCACCAAACCCAGAGTCATCTCGATCTTCTCCTGTCTTCTACAAATTTCATAGTTTTACATTTTATGCTTCTGTCTGTGCTTCACTTTTAAGTCTTTGTGAAGAGCATATGGTGTCTATGAGTGTGGATTTCCCATTACTCCAGCACAATTTGTTGAAAAGAGTCTTTTCTCCACTGTGTTGCTTTGGGCTCTTTTGTCAAATATCAGTTGACCATTTTCATGTATTCTGTTTATGACTCTGATCTATCCTCTTGATCAACTTATCTGCCCATTCATTAGTACTGTACTCTCTTGTTTGCTGTAGTTCCTTAGTAAGTATTCAAGTCAGGTAGTATCAGCTCTCCAATTTTGTTCTTCAGTATTATGTTGCTACTCTTTTTTTGCCTCTCCACATAAAATTAGAAACAGCTTGTCAATATTGACAGAATAACTTGCTGGAATTTTGACTGGGATTTTTTTGAATCTGTAGGTCAAATTGGAAAGAACTGACTTCTTCAAAACATTGAGTCTTCCTATCTGTGGACATGGAATAGCTTTCCATTTATTTAGTTCTTTAATTGTATACATAAGTTTTTCTCATTAAACTGTTGTACATATTTTGTTAAATTTATACCTAAGTATTTTTCATTGTTTCAGTGCTAAGTAAATGATAATATGTTTTTCTGTGGGTTAGTAGTTCAATACGACCATTTCATTAGCTCAACAGAAAAGTGTTTTGTGTGGTGACTTTATATCCTGTTGTCATCATCTAGTAGCTCCAGAAATTTCTTTCAGATTTTCTGCATAGATGATCACATCATCTATAAACAGATATAGTTTTAGTCTTTTTCCCCATCAGTACATCTTTTCTTTCATTTTCATTATTATATTATCTAAGACTACTAAAGATTGGAAAAGTGGAATGATGAAAGGGGACATCTTTACCTTAATTCCTGATATTAGTGGAAAAAATTCTAACTTCTCACTATTGAGTATGATGGTAACTATAGACTTTTTGTAGACATTCTTTATCAAATTAGAAAAGTCCTCCCTTAATTCTATTTTACTGAGATATTATCTCATGAGTAGATGTTGTTCTCAAATGCTTTTTCTCCATCTATTGCTAGGGCCATGTGATTTTTCTTCATTAGCAGGTTGATGTGATGGATAATAGAAATACATTTTTGAATATTGAACCAACGTACATACAATAAATCCTATTTGCTTGGTCATGTAATTCTTTTAAAACATTATGAGTTTTTATTTGCTGTATTTTGTTGAAGATTTTTTTCATCTATATCCTTGGACAATATTGTTCTGTAGTTATAGGCCTTTTGTTTGTGGTGTCTTTTTATGTTTTAGGGCCATACTGAATTAATAAGACTGATTTTGGGTGTATACCTTCTGTTCCTAACCTCTGAAAGATATTGCAAAAAATTGGTATACTTTCTTAAAAATGCAAAATGCTTTATTTGTATGTCATCCTTACAAGGGCCATGGTAATATTCCTGTTTCATTCTAATTTATTATATGAACTGCCAAAGCCAAAACTTTCTCTTTTAAAATGACAAAGTCAGTATACCATTGAAAATGTCCTGAATTCACCTATAATCAATTTCTAAATCATCTTTCATTAGTTATGAAAACCAATACAACTTGAAATGTAAACATATACATGAAACTAGAGTTTTGCTTTACTCTGTTGGCTTGGGTGTAGTGATGAATTAATTTCACTAATTCAGTCAATGAGCAGTTGAGCATCTGTTATGTGCTAAGCACTGTTGCAAGGGGTTAGGATACATCAAATCACAAAATAGACAGGTGTCCCAGCTCTTATGTGATTTACCTTTAAGCAAGTCTCTTCAAGCTACATATGTTACAACTTGGGCAGCCAGCATATGTGATTCTAAGTGGTTGAGGTTTCCGTGGTTAACTTGTCTACCGCGTTGGTCAGCTAGTTGAAATGATTGCATTCTCAGAGATAGTAAACTAGTATTCACAATAGAGTGATATCCTGCAGAGTTCTGCTGACCCTCTAAAGGTTCAGACCAGTAGATGGTGTCACTGTGGATCATGAGTCCTTATCATCTAGAATGGGAAGATGAACTGGTGCTGAGTCAGCCCCAGGGCAGTGCTTGAAAACAAGAGCCAGTCAAGTTATTACAGATTTTCAGTCTCAGCCTAGAATTGAATGACAAATCAAGAGCCTAGATTGAATTACACATGGTGGAACTCAAGCTGAGTTTCACCAGACACAGTGGAATGCAGGGATTTTCCACACACCACACACCAGATTAAATCAGAAATATTAACTCCAGCCATGTCACCAGACATTGTGGTCTATGTGCCAGTCTATGGGTGACTTTGGACATGGATGTGGTCCCATCTGTTGAGAGAAAGATGTGTTCAGATAAGAAGTGACTATGCAATGGCAGTAAAAAGATGTTATTAAAAATAAAGGTTTGTGTTTATTAGCCAGGCACAAATTTCCATTAATCTTAAAAACAAACTAGGGGGAAAATGTTTGAAATCAGAGCTCTAGTTGCAAGTATTCAAAATTCAGATTTAACTTACTTAAGTGGAAAAGGAATTATTTTCAGTACTGGCAATACAATAATGATTAAGACATCCTCCCCTGCTCCCTCCCATTCTGATCTCATTGTGTGGAGTGATAACATTTCCCCCTTTGGGGAATATTAGGAAATATAGTTATATATTTCATCTCTGGAAAAACCACATTCAGTTCTAGGCACCACACTTTTAAAGAACCACTGACAAACTGGAACATGTTCAGAGGAAAATGACCCAGATGGTGAAGGAATATGAAGCCAAGTTATATGAGAAACAGTTGGAGGAAGTAGGGAGATTTAGCCTAAGGAAGAGAAGATTAACCAGAAAGGATTACTGGCACCACAGATTTTGGGATAGACACTTCATAGGCTAGTATTATCATGCTCTGCCCACTGGAACCTCCCAGAACAAGAGCCATGGTGCAGGAGATACTAGTAGAACATTGAAATTAACTTGATATCAAAGACATGCCCAAAAGGAATGGACAATCCCAGAGACAGTGGTCATCTCTCTGATAGTCTGTCAGTCAGCATACACTGATGTCATACAATCATGAGTCACTTAATGGCGGAAATAATATCACTCGATTTAGTTATGTGAACATCATACAGGGAGTACTTACGCACACTAGATATATATGAATCTGAAATATAAGGGTAACTGCGGGAGCGATTGAAAGAGTTGAGAACATATTTCAACTCTTTCAGTATATATATATATATATATATATGTATATATATATGTATATATATGTGTGTGTGTGTATATATATATATATATCCTGAATATATATATATATATATATATATATATATCCATTCCTATATCCCTGTAGTGGTACTATTTCCTTTTAAAACAAATGTTTTATAACCTACCCTTTTTTATCCTGAAATGAAATTCATAGTTAACAGACTATCTATGCAATACATAATCCCAAATAGACACTATACGGCCCTGATATAATGAAAGGAAAAATTAAAGGAAAGTTACTTGTAATCAATTTACAAACATGTTTTACTCTACTCCACACCAGGAGGCATAATCAAGTAGATAGATCTGAAATGCATGCTCTCTGTGCCAAGGACAGTTATAGTGCCAACTAAGGCATGTGTGTTGGTAACTTAAAAACTGTTAGGTGGGTTTGCTTTCTTTTTGCTTTAACTTTCACTTTTTAAAAAATATACACCTAACACAAAGTCTACCATTTTAGCGGTTCTGTGACATTTGTACGTTCACAGTGTGGTACAACCATCACCAACCTTTGTCTCTAAACTTTCTCATCTCCCTCAACTCAGGATGTAGTTTTCTTTAATGGTGACTAATTCTGAGTACACAAAGAAAATTAAGTACACAGTTCCCTCAATTTCCACAGTAGCTCTGTTTGGGAAAATTCAGCATATAAATAATTTCTTTCAGTGTAAAACAGAAAGATATGCCCTAAAGGAATGAACAATCCCAAATTAGGTTCTAAGCTCAAATAAGTAGTTATAAATGGATTATCTTCTATATGTATGTCTAATGGGACACTCGGAAAACAAGAGAGATAGAGGGCAGGGCTGTGTTGTGTTAACAGTCCTGGATATTGCAAAATGTCCACTAAGTACAAGAAGCATCCTCAGTTACTGTAATAACCAGAAATGCCCTGACTAGGTCCTCCATACTTTGCCAGACTACATGGTGTGTGAACTCCATGAAGAGCCAGCTTTGTTATCATTCACTTCCTTAATATCTGATACAGCAAGCGCTCAATATTTGTTAGACAATGCAATCCAAAGGATGTCCAGAAACTCAGCTTTTTTCTGAAAGTGAACTAAAGATGATACTGTCTTCCTCTTCTCTTATGCCAATCCATTTTACTTCCTTCATTCTCA
>PVHY01009071.1:26265-58253 GCA_004024945.1 Uropsilus gracilis
CCAGACCCCCCCCCCCCCACACACACACACACACTTTGGTTACCTTGAGTAACTTTTTCACCAAGACAAATTTCTTCTCACATCAAGTCCAGCTTAGTCTTATTATCCTCAGTTCCTAGGCCTAAGACAACTACTCACTCTGTGTCTCTGTTCTTATCTTTATTGTGGCATTTCTTGCATTAAACTTTATTTGTTTGCATGCCTGTGATCCCTGCCACACTGAGATTGAATAAGTAGAAGTTGATTATGCAGCTTCAGGAGTCTGTAGCTAGAGTGAATCCCACATTATTTAGGAATTCTGTGGTCTTGAGCAAAGATCTTAATACCTTGATACCCCTGTTTTTTGAGCTGTACAATGGGGGAAGTATAATGATCAATTATGAACATTTACTAATTTAATAATGAGTATTTTAAAGAAAGCTTAAAATGTAACCAAATTCATTGGTTTTTTTTATCTGTCCAGTGTTTCAGTGTTAAGCATAATAGACAAGATGCTTAATATTTTAAATGAAGGAAAGATTGATGATGTCAAAATCTAAGTTTTTATTATTTAGTCACAGAAATGGATGTTACATTTAGTCATTTAGCCAGCTTTGTCATGAATAAATTTATGGATGGGAAATATTCTCAAAAGAAATTAATGACCTAATTTTCCCCTCTGAGTTTTTAAGGTGCATTAAAAAGAGCATTCCTACTTATATCATAATATAGAAACCCTTCAGCTTGTAAAGTCCATGTGTGCAATCAAAAATTATGTGCCTATGCCGGGCACGGTGGCTCGTGCTTGTAAGCTTCAGCCTATGAAGCGGCCGGGGCTAGGGATCGCAGTTCGAGTCCCACCTGGGGCCCGTAGCAAGACCTAGTTCCATAAAATAGCTGGGCGTGGTGGTGCGCGCCTGTAATCCCAGCTACCTGGGAAGCTGAGGCTGGGGATTGCTTGAGTCTGTGGTACCCCGGGCAACGAGAGCCTGCAGTTCCACGGGCAAAAATAGCAAGACCTAGTCTCAAAAAAAAAAAAAAAAAAAAAAAAAAAAATTATGTGCCTAAAACTCCTGTGTTTTGGATTTTGACTCACATCTTCCAAAATAGGAAGTGCAGAAAATGGCATCTTCTCTTATAATCCAGGAAGGTGAGGAACAGCAGGTACCAATAGTGGTGTTGAGCTTAATTAAGTTGAGCTTAATTAATTAAGTTATTGCTGTTGACTTAATTAAGTTGAGCCAAACATATGTAAGTGACTTTATTAAAGGATGAAGATTCTGATTACAAAGATGTGAAATAATTATCTATATAATAAAGTATATATACAAAGAATGAAGATTCAAGACTCAATCTTAAACCTGGGTACAGCCCCGAGGTAGCTCTGGAAATCTGCCCTAGTTCTGAGCTTCTCCATGAGGATTTTAAAGAGTTGGCAATGAAAACATTTTACATTCTCAAGGATCTTAACAAAAAACTTCTGGGGAGGTTTTGGGCTAATGTATCTATTTGCTGTTCCCTGTGTATTGAGGAAACAAGGAGAGCTGTTAAAATTTAACATATCTACTTAGCTCCTTATCTTCCAGGAATTGGGTGCTTTAGAGATGCCATCAGCCTTGACGCCTATCTTTTTTAGCAGCTACTGATTTGGTTAGAGGCAATTTTTTGTTATTGCTGATGCAGCTTCTTTGCAAGGTCAGTTCAGCTGTGCCTTGGTTCTCTAGCTTGCGCACCTTCTTTGAGGTCAGGAAAAGGGGTACCCCTTTAATTCTTGTGTTTAGTTTACAAACTAAATTCAATAACCATCTTGCAGTTTTCTCACCTTTAATTAAAAATGTCTTATGTGTTTGTTTGCAATATGAAAGTAAGTCCTACATTTTAAAAGCCTCCATAGTTAATACTCTGCTAAATTCTTAAAGCCTGACATTTAATCACTGTGAACTGGAGCGCTCTGATTTCACTGTTTGCACCAAGTAAATGTCACTCTAAGCATTGTTGCTTTCACTCTCACTTAGGCGCTTTCATCTGTAGTGGGGGCAGCATCAGAGAATTCTTTGTGTGCCACTCTAGTTGAGGGGAAGAAAGGACTTAAGCCCCGCCTTTAACCAGAGTGAATAAAACTAGTTGCTTGGAAAGCAAAGAGGACCCTATTTTTATATGGTAGCGGTGAGCAACTATCCTGAGTTCTACCAGACACTTAGAAAGCAACTCTATTGGTTCTCTCAGAGCAGGATCCCCGCTGAGCTCATACATACGAAGTTGTCAGCCAACAGTTCCCCACTTTTGTGTGACTGGTGAGGGTGGGAGGCAAGAGAAGCAGGACTCAGTAGATGCTATCCTTGGTTTAATTTAACTTTTGCCTGCAGGAGGAATCTTGTCATCTTCTGGTTCCCCAAGCTTTTTTCTCCCTGGGTGTTTTATTTCCTAGTTCCTGAAGGCTCTTGGCACATAGGTCTGCTCTCACTTTTCATCATGAATAATGAAATGGAAAATCAGTTTATGGCTATTTTCATAGCAAGTGATTCACTCCTGTTCTTTCATTTGTCTCCCCATTTATATCCTTTGTTTGGACATATTTTTATTTCCCATCTCCACAACCTTTGTTCTCCTAGGAGTTTTCACTTTTCCTTCCCTGGACTCTTCCTCATCCTCACATTACTAAATACCCGTGCAGCCTTCATCCCCTTCTTGGTCCCCTGTTGCCTCATCTTGCCCTCCTATCTTCCTCCTCCCCCATCTGTTATAAGTGCTATTTCTCCACATCGTTTAAGTCCTTCCTCATATGCCAAGAGGCTCTGTGAGTTTTGACCTAGTATAGAGCCAGCAACAGGCAAATAGGCCCAATGTAGTCCTCGTCACTGTTAAAGGCAAATAGCTATTTAGTTAAGTTCTAAGGCATTCATGTTTTTGTTTTGTTTTAAGGGTACGCATAGAGATTTATTACAAATATGGGGAAAACAATCTAAAAGACTCTAACAGTCCACACCCTCACAAATGTCCCAAATGGAATAGAACCCCCCTTCTGCTCTTCAACGAGCTGCATGGGGTTTGCTTCAGTGTACTTCTGGTTGAAAACGCCAGGTTTGTCCTTGTCTCCTGATCCTCTGTCACTTCATTTCACACCAGGTGAATCTAACCAACATGAGGTGGGTCTGAGGTAGGTTCATGTGTTTTTAAGGTAGTTAATGTCTATACCAATCAGTGTGTTCAGTTTGTTACCTATACTGACACATGACTTGAAGCCTAAAAATAGAACATTCCACAGGAAGTTACTAAAATGGAATTTTAGAAAACCATGGACTTTTTTGTCATACGTGGAGTGAAGCCTTTGCTTTGCCGCTTATTAACTGTGTGTCCTTGGGCAAATGTATTTATTTAACAAATACTTATTAAAAGCCTTGTATTTGACTTTTGGGGGGGGTGTCTTCACCTTTTATAGTTATAACTAATTGAGAAATTAGACTTGAAAATCAAATTATAAGCTTTAGCAAATGAAACAACAGATGAGATTGAAAGATGTGGTTTATATATGTAGCAGTGATGGGTTTGCTAATACTCCTTCCCTAAGCTAGACTGCAGACCTGCCTCTCTCCATCCCTACTTAGCACACAAGGCATAGAACAGAAAATGTCGAAAGCAAACACGCTGAAGAGAAAAACGTTAAAGCCTGTGGCGCCTGGCTGAGCTGTATGTCCTCAATCTAGTCTCCTAAATTCAGTGATTGAGATAAGCCACTCTTCCTCCCTAGGGAAGGTAGAGGGAGGTGAGGGTCCACTCCTGCCTCCTGGGGTCTGGAGGTTCCCATCCCTGTATCAAGAGGGCTGAGTATCCCCTAAACTCTAAGTGTGACACTCAGCCAATGAACCCCACAGTGAGCAAAAATCAATCTTTTTTATCTATTTCCTCATTTGTGAAATAGGGATAATCATACCCACCTCTTATTATGACTGTAAACACTAAAATGAAATACAATTTTACAAGGAATATGAATACCTAATAACTGTCATTTTCCAACCAGGACCAGCCTGAAGTAGAATTGGTCATTCAGTGGCCTGACATGTCTTCATTACCCTCTCATTCTTTTCTTTCTAAACGCCAAGTTGACTATTTTTTTCTCTTCCTTGCTCTGTCTTTTAAAAAAATGGAAATACTGGTACTGAGGCTTTTGATTTCCAGTAAGCATGAATTGAATTAACACATACTGGCCAAATCTTCTCTAATCCTGGCTTATATGTTACAAAACTCATTAATTTGGACAAAGAAAACATCTTAAAATAATATAGTCTCCTTTTGAATCACGAAACTGGTTGGACCTGAAGGATCACTGAAATACAATAAATATGTATTGTTATATGAGAAACTTATGTCTTGATTCCTCACATTTATTGTTGTTATATTAACCTGAATGAAACTCATGAGCTTCTCTGTTACCACAGAAAATAACTTAGGTGAGCCATGAGACCACAAAGGTGGAAAAAAGCAGTAATGATATAGTGAATTTTAGGAAGGAATATATTTTTTCTTTTATAAACTTTCTTAATACGTCTTAACTTCCTTTCTCCCCCCAAAATGTTACTAGGGATTCATATTTTGCATATTGTAAAAAATAACTGTATCAAACTAAAGTTAGTTTATCCAACATATATGCATTTCAAGATATCTGAAACACCCAACCTTTTAACTTCCTTTTTTCCCCAAAAATGTTACTAGGGATTTGCATATTGTAAATAAATAACTGTATCAAGCTAAAGTTAGTTTATCCAACATATATGCATTTCAAGATATCTGAAACACCCAACCTTTTAACTTCCTTTTTTCCCCCAAAATGTTACTAGGGATTCATATTTTCTTATTGTAAATAAATAACTATCAAACTAAAGCTAGTTTATCCAACATATATACATTTCAAGATATCTGAAACACCCAACCTTCCTATTGTTGGTAAAAACTTGTACAAGCCAACTTTAAATTTTTATGAAAACAAACACTGTTCTCAATGAGTACAAATGGTACCTACTTTTTCTTACATAATCTTCTTTATTAATTTTTTTATATATTATGGTATTATACAGGTTTCAGGTATACTACATCATTATAAATCAACATCTGTACGTATTATGAACACCACTCAAAGTCTTAATTCTTCCATCCTACACATAGTTGACCCTTTTACCTGATTTGTCCACCTATCTTCCCTCTTCCCATCTGGCAACCACTAATTTGTTTTATTAATTCATTGTTTTGGGAAAGAACTTTTAATTCAGACTGTCTGAACTTTATTTTGAGAGTAGCAGGAAGCCATGAAAGATACATGATGACATGACCAGATTTGTATTTTAGGAAAAAGTTATGTGATAGCATATTGAGAACGAAGCAAAGGAGGAGGTAACACTGGGAATGCAGGTAGGAGATGAACCAGGTGGGAAGGGAGATGGCCCACACCTGTTGGTGAAGATCAGGAGCTGGACCCAGATTTAAGACTTGAGGAATTAGAATTTGCAGGGTTTGCATAAGCAGAAATGTGTTAGATAAGAGGGCTCTCCCTGAAAGCTAAAGTAATATAATTCCCTATGCTGCAGAAACCTTTTCCTAGCAGGATGAGAGGGAGCTCCAACCTGGAAAATGAGTTGAAGCCACAGGGGAAATGAACTTGTCAGTAAGAGAGGTTAGGCCTGTTCCCCAGGAGGGAGCCAGAGAGGGACTTCCCTGGCAGATGATGTGCAGGGTATGTGGAAGACAGAGATTGGCCAACCACTGACTGGAAAGAGAGAAAGTAAAAGGAAAAGGAGACAAGAAGGCAGAAAAAGAAATGAGTCAGTGTCTGAGGAACACTGGGGGCTGCATGCTTTCAAGTTGCCAGGATGCCATGGCTCCCTGCCTCATGCATCATCCTGTTCAGCCATTCAAGTAAAACATGAACATGCAAAGCCTTGTTTCAGCTTTTAAAAAAACACATCTGACAAGAGTGCATAGCTGGACACTTAGCTGGAAGGTTGCTTTTTTTATATTGTCAACTATGTATTTTCTTACAGTTTTTAAAATTGTCTCCTATGAGCTGTCAAGTGGTTTCACATCTGGTTGTGTATACACTACATGTACTTTGTACATCCTGTGTCCCATATTTGCATTCCAACCTGTCGCCAGTCCCCCATCTGTACCTGTAAAATTGTCTTCTTCTATTACCTTAAATTGCCTAGGATGGAGGGAATTCGGTCCCTGGGACAGGCTCTTCTTAGTACACTATTTTTATCAGGTATTATAAAAACTTTTAGATTTTAAAACGGTTCCTGAAGTTGTTCTTTCATCCTTTTATATCTGTATATTATCTGAAAGTAGCTGTGCCCCTCCTTCCAGAGTATCACTGGCCATATCAGTGGGGAACATACACTTTCAGTTTTATAAGTGGGGACATAAAACAGTGAAAGAATATTTTCCGTTTAAAGACAAGCTTTCCCTCTATTTCATAGTTTTTAAGACTCATTGGAGCAAGGAGTCGTTTTGAAAGGTTTTTGTTCACATTTGCAGCAGTAATGTACAAAACCATTGTTTTGTTTTATTTTAAGGTATCCTGTGATATCCTGTGATATTGAACTGGCCAGCACTGCTAGTGAATCAGCAGTTTCTGTCAGCTCCCTCTAAGGCTTTTGTTGTGTACCTATTTGGTGCAATGCACGTGAAAGGAATAGAATATCACACCTCATTTTTATATTATAGGCTCCCCAAAGACTTACTCATCTTCCCAGGTCCCAGTGTCAAGAAAAATTCAAGGCATCATATAATACCTTACACATATTAACTTGTTTAAACAGTACAGCACCTCTATGAGTAAGTTACTGGTCAGTTTACCCTTGTTTTGTGTAAGAGGCATAAGGAAAGAGTCAGGATTCAGACCCAGTAGCCCAGGACTGCCATATCCACAGTGTCCTCTGCTAGCCCTCTGCTCATGTTGTAACTGCTGAATTCATGAATAAATTTCCTAAATAAGTCTTGCAAATGAACTAACTGGAATGATGAGCTGATGGTTGTTACTAGAATTGCAACATGAATTTTTAACATACTGAACTGTAAATTAAATTTAAAGCCAGGGTGGGTCTATCATGTCTTGGTGTCTTATACTCTATTCTTGTCCATTCCTGTTGCCAACATTACCCTGCACCAAAGGGGGCTTGCCTTTGTTGTTTGATGAAGCTCTCTGTTTCAAAGACTCAACCCGGGTGGGCCAGCAGGAAGGCTGAATGGGGTTGGAAAGCAGTGGGTGTAGGAGTCAAGAGCAACAATGAGGAGGCGGCAGTCAGGCTGTGCACACTTACTCTCCCTGGAAACGCTCTGTCAGACTCAGGAAGTGTGATTTAATCCTGGGTAAAATCAGACCACTTTATACTCTAGAAAGGACTGTCCCTCTAACGGAATTTTGTTTCGGTTTTGTCATTGGAAACCTAGCTAGTGGATAACATGATTTTTTTTTATTTTCTCTGTTAGTTGAACTATTCAAATAAGAGGTTCATTCTTCTGACATCCACCTACTTTTCCCTTAAAAGTTCTCAAAAGAGAACCTAAGAGCTGCTGCCCCTGCAGAAGATGTGGGACTGTGGCCCACAGTGCCCTCATTGGAGCTGAGGGGAGGAGAAGACTGTATTTCAGTCAAAAGAGCCTCTGTTGATCTTAAGAGAGCCATAGGGATGCTGTGAGGACACTGTTTCTCTGCAGCCCTCAGGACCATCTCTAGGTGTTTGTTGTGTACTAGTCCTATGCAGAGAGACTTGGAAAAATTACAGCAGCAAATATGCATAAGGAATCTGCTGAATGCTAAGTGCTTTGCAAACTTTACTGCTGTAACCCCTTGTAGGAAGCACTGCATGAATACCCATTTTACAGATGAGGAAACTGAGGTATAGAAAACTGAAGTGATTCGATCAGTATCACACAGGTAGGACATGATAGAGCTGGGAGCTCAGCTCCCAGGCCTTGTGTTGCAGAATCTGTGTTCTTACTGCTATGCTTTCCTTGGTCCATCAATACCTCAAGTATCCCATCCTGTTTACAGTTAGACAGAAACTGTTGTTTCAAGAGAAAGGGACTCTCTATTGTTTAAAACTCTCTATTGGATGTTTGGCTAAGAATCTCTTCCTTAATGAAACTTGGTTTTTAGTCAGGCAAGATGTTGCCCAGATTATCCACTAAATTCAAACTTGTTGTCTCAGCCAGTGAGATAGCCTATACAGAAGAATCACTGGTGCTACTTACACACTGAGCCTCATCATCAAGGCCCTGCTTATCCTCATCATCAAGGCCCTACCCTCCCCAAAGACTTGGATAGCAATACCAAGCAGCAATGACAAACCACACCCCACATCTTCAGAGATGCTCCTTCAGTGTAGCCAGGGTGGGAAAACCTGGCAGCTAAAGTGACTTTACATGACTGCAGAGGATAGGCTGCCTTGTCAAGTGCCACTTATCTATGAATGACCTTTTCTTCCCTCCTGCCCCTTAGGTGCCTTCTCTGTATCTTCTCGTAATTCTCAGATACTATTGGCTAATCCTTTTGAAAGCATTGACAGGTCATTAGGATCCTAGCTTCTAGTCCTTCAGATTGGACTCCTTCCAGGGATGCTTGCTTTCTAAAAGATGACTGTAAGTGTAGCGAACAGAAGTCGGGGCATCCTGCCTGAGCTCCTCATTTGCTGGCAGTTCTGTCTGTTGTTGGGAACCACAGGCTCACTGAGCAGCCTCTCCAGATGAGGTCAGCTGGATTGCTTGTCCCTAGTGTGGTTTTGAGCTGGATGAGAGAGAAGGAATGACCCTGGATGGGTCACCTGTACTCAGATCTTCCCCCACCTGCTGCTTCTGCCTTGGTACACACAGATTCCTTTTGCAGGGGTGAATGGAGATGGGGGTATCACTTTGGAAGATTGCCAACTCCCTTCTTTAGCATAGGTTTCCAAACTCTAGTTTGCAGTAGAATCATTTGTAAGTATAAAATGCATATTCCCATGCCCTAGAACTAGCGATTCTGATTTGGAAAGAATCTATACTTTTGACAAGTACCTCCAGGTTAATGTGAGGTAGAGACCTGAAACAGTATCACAGAGTCCTTCCTTTATCTCCCTGTTCAAAGGAGTTTCTCTCTGAATGAAACTGGGATAAACTCATCGTTTCCCTCGGGTCCTATCAGTGTTCAATCTTTTGAGTCTGTAATAGGAGGGAATCATTAGTCCTGCCAGCATACTTAAGAGAACTCAGCTAAGCTTGACGTCAATAAAAGCCCTGATTTTATTCTGCTTCTGCAGGTTATTGATGGAGGCAGGTGTCCCATGGCTAGGGATTTGATAAATGTGCAGACAATGAAAGGTAAACAGGGCTTGAATGCCTGAGTATACAGAGCAAAGCATGTGCTTTTTGGAAAACCTTGCAGCTTGTTCAAGGTGTGGAATTGAACCCCACCGAACCATGTTCTTGAACCACACAGGCTTGCGTTGCTTACTGTGTCTCAATGTGTTGGTGTTTATGTTCTTGCTTCCAAACGTTTCATGGTCTTTATGTGTTGTCTCTCTTTTACACACACACACACACACACACACACACACACATACACACATTACCTGGACCTTATAAACAAGTTTTCTTAGGTATCTTATGGCTCAGAATTAAGGAATCAGGTAAAGTTCTATAAAACTCTTAAGCCTTTTTTAGACTACAAAAATCATCTGCATAAATTATCTTAGGAAAGCTGCTGACTCAGGCAAGTTCTGCAAGATAGAAATTTTGTACATAGTTGCTTATTTTTAAAAAATCAAAATAGGGCAGAATCATGAAGAGAATATCGTTTACCTACTTGAGGGCCTTGACAGAATTCAGGAGTTATGTAATTGCTTTGATTTCAAGCCAGTTCTTCCTGTTTGGAAAGGATACTCCCTTTTCTTTTGAAAACACTAACTTATTTTACCTGTTGAAAAGCTTCCCTAATCTATATTAGCCAAGTAGTGTGTTATAGTCTCCTGCTGTTCTCAGAGTTTTGAACTATTGATAATTGCCAGAATTTCACCTTTAAAGAAACTCCTTATGTCATTTCTGCCTTGGAGCCTGGCTGGCCTTCAGCTCACCTGCAACTAAAGCTGGATCTGGTTGGCACGTGTGGGACAGTGCCAGACCAAGATGGTAGACAGAGAACATAAGGTTTGTCTCCGCAAAGTTGGAATTATTTTGCCTAAGCGACTAATTAGCTATGTGATCTCACATAGGTCACAGTTTCTCTGTGCTTTCATCAATTTCTCTGAAAAATGAGAATAATAATACATCACAGAGGGCTAATGAGAGATTTAAGTGAGGTAATTATGCAAAATACTACTTGTTGGTCCTGTGCTTGGAAGTCGTATGCCCTATAAATGCCAAAGTCTTTCCCTTCCTCCTTGAAATGAAGGGAGCAGATTGAATTGAAGGCTCCTGGAAGCTGCATCTAGCTCTAGCAGTCTCTATTTTTGCGAGAGCCACTTAGTTCAGGGGTGGAGAGAAAAAAAAGGAAAAAGTACTGGGTTACCAGGATCGAGAGACCTTCATGAAAACATTTGAGAGGGTTGAAAATACAATACAAATACAAAAACAGAAAATGACCAAGGATGCAGGAAATCGTCACCTTGACCATTTTGGTCCAGACAACAGGAAAACTGAAAGATTCAATTTCCGCAACTGAAAGCAGAAGTAGCCAGGAAGATTAGGAAAACAATCCTGGCTTGGCCTCACCGTGATCTTAAATGATGTTGCAATGCAGGCTCAGCTTTGCAATTCAAGAAGGGGGGAAAAAAGATGTTCTTGGGTTTTAATGTATCTAAGTATTTCTTATGATGGGACATCAGGGCAAGGAAATGAAATGCCAACTCACTGGCATCCTCTAAACTCTTGCTCGCTCTGCAGCTCTCAACAAGTGTGAAGCAGGGGAGACAGTGGGTAGCGGGTGTACCTGAACTGTGGTAGGGATGCTGAACCTGATATCTGTGGGTCTGTGCCAACTATGTGGCTAACATTCCTATAGCTCAGCCCAAACCCAGCAAATCAGGATGATCACAAGAAGGTTGAGAAATCTAGATTCCCCTGCAAGGACACAATAGACAACTCTTGTTTTGAAATGAAAAGGTCAGACTTACTCACTGTGTCACCATGTGATAGCCACTAACTTCCAAGGCCTTTTGGCCATAAGCTGAGAAGTACACTACAGGGACACTGGCATCCAGAGCAGGGGAACTTGGGATTCCTTGGTCATCCCCCATGTGTGAAAAAATCCAGAAAATACCACTTCTCGTGACCAGGCTCCTCCTTTTTTTTTTTTTTTTTTTTTTTTTTAAAATATCAGTGTCACTTTTGGAGAGGATCAGGTAGGACCCAAAGCAGGCCTGGAAGGTAAAAAGACCAAATGGGTAGCTGGGTTACTCTTAAAAGGTACCCTCTGAAGAGAGGATTAATTATCCCAGGCCAGGACCCTACCTGTGACAATATGAAGAGCACATGCAATGAGTACTCTTGTGCCACACAGTATTCTAAAGAGTTTGAGAAGTACTACAAGTTTAACTGCTTTACTTTGGGTGGATTCTATTAATAAAACTCACTTCATGAATTTTTGCTTTGAGCCAAATACTGTGTTAAATGCTTCATGCATACGTATTTAATCTCCACAGCTTTCCCCATGTTATGTTGGTTTCTGGTTGGATTATCATTACCCACCCCTAATTTTTTCTGCTTACTCCTCCCTACCAACTTCTGTGATGGAGAATACCTTAAAACAGATTAGCCAGCTCCCCTGAAGGACCATTGGAACCAATGCATCTTGCCTCGCATCTTGGTTTATATTATTTACAAGAAGTTCAGATCCCTGATACATAGTTGAGCTGGACCTACAGCTCTGTTAAATTATAATCTATCTTAAATTCTCACCCCTCCCCAGCTCCACACACCCTTTCTTTGATCCTTGGTAACTCATAGTTGTTCCACAAAATCTACATCATCCTTTATCCTGCTCTTACTCTAACCAACAAATGTTTTACCCCCAATACTGTACCACTCCTTCAGATATTTGCTCATAAATTACAGCCTCCTACATCTTCTTTAACTCCCGTATCTCCCATTTCCTTCTCCTGCCTTGTATTATGTATTCATCTGTGTATCTTCTTTTCTGTCAACCCACTGGAATGTAAACTTTGAGAGGGCAGAAAATTTTGTTCATTAATACATCCCTAATGACCAGAACAATACCTGACATATTATCCTTTCTCAGTAAGCATTTATTGAATAAATGAATTCATGAAGGACATGGAATACATAAGTATCCCTGGTCACATTGCTGTTAGCCAGCCTGTATCATTGCAAAACCCAGCCATTAAGCACCACCAGGTGATTCAGCCTTGGTGGACTATGAATGCAAAATGAGCAAGACTGTTTTGCCCAAACTGGAGTAAAGTGTTGGGATGTCAGAATAGAGACATCAGTTTAGAGAACTTATCAAGTGGGCAGGATCTTACAAGATCTTGGTTTGCCCTGCTTCTCTGTTTTTTTATTTAATGAGGAGCAGTTTGTTTTTGTAATTGTCATCATGCGAGTAACCTCTCTGTTTTTTATTTAATGAGGACCAGTTTGTTTTTGTAATTGTCATCATGCGAGTACCCGATACTTGAGGTGCTAGCAGTAAATTCAGTTCCCTTACAACATGAGTGCATTATCCTAGATAAAAATAGTTTTATCAGAGATGTTACTCTTAAATGATTTATTTTTTATTTATTTATATTTGATGGTGATAGAGGCAAGTTTATTTAAGAAAGGGGGAATGAAAGATCAGAAATACAGGAGATAAAACAGGAAGACAACCTGAGTTGGCCAGGCTTAGGAGGAGGTAGGGCTAGACTACCCTCTCTTGTTATAAAAGATGAAAGTTATGCCTGGCTGAGAAGGGAGGGAAGTGACTCGGTGCACTGTTCATGCAGTGAAGCAGCTGTTGCCTGTCTCAAAACTTGGGGTGGAAGTTCATATAAGTGGAAAAGTGGAGCCCAAAATACTTGCTATGTTGCTCGGGGTAGTCCCAAACCTGCAGATTCAAGCAATCCCCTTTCTCCGCCTCCCAGGTAGCTGGGATTACAGGCACACGCCACCATGCCTGACTGTTTTTTGAGACTAGGTCTTATTATGTTGCCTGGGGTAGTCTCGAACCTGCAGACACAAGCAATTCCTAGCCTCAGCCTCCCAAGGCTGAGATTAAAGGCGTGCGCCACTGCACCCAACTCGAAATGCTTATTTACGCAATGATGGCAGCTTTAAAATTTAGGATGTACTAGCAACAGAATTGGCAGCGATCTTGACACTCAAAATTGATGACTCAAGTGTTAGAATTTATGGGTTATTTCATGTTTGTCTTGATATTTAGTTGTTTCTCTTTAACTATTACTACTTGGATGATTAAATATACAATGACTGAGGTATAAAAGCAGACTGATGGTTAATATATAAATCGAAAGAAGACATCCACTGTAACAGCATGTGAGCTAGGCGAATGCCCATCTGCCCATCTGCTGCACATCCTCTTCCTTCCTGCTGTCCATCTCCTCTGACCACTGGTGCTAAGCCCTGCCTGCCTCCAATTCTCTGCCTATAACCGCTGCAGGTTACAGGTCACCTGTGCCTCCAGCTGCCTTCATTTCCTTACTTATTTTTGGATGTTTCTCTCTTGTTTTGAGAGGCCTACCCCCACCCCTCGTTGCTCTCTGAGGTGAGGCCATCTTTGTTATCCCTTCCATATGCTGGAGCTCTCCCCCAACTTCTTTGGCTGCATAGGCCTTATACATGCTTCACTCTATCTGCTTCCTGGCCAGTGCCCTTAAGCCTGCCTGCGGAAATCCTGACTGTTCTGACATCATCCATTCCTTTCTGACTCTGCGTTTACTGCTCTCAAAGTCTTTGTTCTTCCCATACCACACTGGGTTCTTGGTAACAAACCATAGAAATCCACTCTGACAGACTGATAGACTGAAAGAATTTAATGAAAGGCTGTTGAGAGTTCTTAGGACTACCAGGAAGGCTAACAAAGAAGAATTAGAAAACACTAAGTGGGAGCTGAGCACTACTAGAATGTTGGCCAAAATTCCATGGTCACAGAACTGGTTTCTTGCCTCCACTGCAGCAGAGGGAACCCTGTAGCCAATGCCTCCCTCCCTCCCCCATCCCCCCACCTCTACCCCACGCCATGCTGCATGCTAGACTCTGCCAATGCTAAATTTGCTCCCAGAACAGGTTCTTCTATGGCCTTGCTTCTCTGCACCACCAGCTGCTGATCAGATCTAGGCAGAAATCCTGGCCAGGACATTAACCATACGCACACTGTTGCTCCCTGTGATGTGATCTGGGCAGGAGTGTCTCCCTTCTACCTTAAGAGATGGGCTCTGGCTCCCACCACAAGTCACACAGTGGGACGTGGCTCACACAGCATCCAGGCAGAAACCAAAAACCAAAACAAAAAAGCACATGGCCCAGCCCCAATCCATGGCAGTTGTTTTATTAAACTTTCTACAACTTCCTTAAGTCCTTGAAGCTGTTGCTTTCTAACCCCTCACTCAGCAAGAACATAGTTTAAGACTAAAACCTCACAAAGTTGTTCACAGTGGCATAAGATAGCAAAAGAAAAAAAAAAAGTTAACCTGAATTTCTGACAGTAGTGGATGGTAAGTTAGATGAAATATGAGTTATCAACAGAATTAACTGTGCAATTATCAAAACCATGTACTTTTAAATACTTTCACAAAATATAGCTTAAAAGAGTTACAGTATTTATATGTAAGCTTTCACAAATGTGCATATGTGACCATATTTCATTGTAAAGGTGAGGATCTATATGAAGACACTGAAAGAAGGTACATGAGATTGGAAGGATCCTTCTCTTTATTAGAACTTCTCTCTAGTTTTTGCATAGAGCTGAAAAGTTAATGTTTAAAGTAAAATCCAAATCCATCAAGGGTAAACTTTTTGGTGCCATTTTTATCCTTTGTCTTGTCCTCAAGAAAGGGTAATTTTTCCCAAACCAACCTCAAAGTACTCTGGATCGCTACACTTTTCTCTGGTGTTGAAAGAACTCAGCCTTTCCCATATTTTCACTGCCTGTTTGTCCCCATGATTCCTGCTCACATATCACTGATCCAGCTCTGTAAACCTTTTCCCCAGTGCTGCTTATCTCAGCCAACTTCTACCGAGCATCTCTCTCCCACGCATTCACTCTTAACCTACCCTGTATTTATTCCAGAGAGTCTCTGAAGTAGTTGTCTCTGAGGTTTCCATTAATTTTCTCTTAGCCAAATCTGAAACTCTCTTTTCAACCTCTACCTTTCAAAGAAGCTTTGTTGACTACAAGAAACATTATTATTTCATCTTTTCTGACACACTTCTAACCTAGGCTTCATCTGTAGAATTGTGACTGTTCTTATTTCTCTAAAATAAGAAGGTATATTTTTATGTACCTTACCTGATGTCACTTTCTGTTAATCCTTACACTCAAGCTCTTCTTCCTGTATCTCCTCATACTGCACCTCAGTTTTGTTCCCTTCCTAGTCAGTCCATTTCCCTATCCACATAGTAGAGCCAATAAGTGAAAGTATTAATTTTTGACAGACATTTGCCCTCCATGCAGCTGCCTGCCTGGGCCAGCTGCATGGCCCTCAAAGCTCAATCCAACCTCTGCAGCTGTGCTCCTGCAGGTCATGAATCCTCTCCAGTCACCACCTTTGCCAGCAAGAGGCTGTCCAAAGTCTGCTTTGTAGCCAGAACCTCGGACTCCGACTCTGCTGGACTCCAGCTCTGCTTCTCTGTCCATCTCCTGGATTGCAGCCTAACTGGACTCTCCATCTGCCTTTCAGTCTCACCTACACATTCTTCCTTGTATCACCTTCAACATCATGCTCTCTGACCTTCAAGCAACCCAAGACACAGAGGTGCTGGCCTGTATTCGGTGTATGGAATTCTTACTACAGACTAGGAGTTGAGTTCAGACTACCTACGTTTAATGTCTTTTCCTAAGTGCTGATGGGATGTTTTGCTCAACAGGGCTTGACCTGTGGTGACCCAAAGATGCAGAATAACAGTCCCCTTGTAAGCTTTCTTGATCCTCGATTTGGCTCATCTCCCCCTCATGACTTCATATTTATACTACCACTGAACTCTATCTGTTTTCTAGATCCTTATCTTTAGTATATCTCTTGGATCACCTACTCTCAGAGTTAATTGATTTGTTATTTCTTCCAGCAGACACATATAAAATGCCTACCAGTTGGCACTGCAGATGGTCAGAGGTTAGTCAGGGAGTTAAACAAAATAAAGAGCTGTTGCAGTTAGATGCATTTTATCGCTAGTGACAGAAGTCCTGATTCAAACTGGCTTAAGTGAAAATGGAATGTATTCACTCACATACCTGGCAAGTCTAGGGGTGGATCTGGTTTCTTTCAGGCACAGCTGGATTCATGGATCTTAAATGCTACCTCTGGGATCTGGCTTGTCTTCATCTTTCAGCTCTGCTCTGCTCTGCTCTGTGATGGCTTCATTCTCAAGGGCTCTAAGATATGGCAAGACTGATGTTAACAGTGCCAGATCCATATCCTCTGAGGTTCCAACACAGTCAAAATCAAGTGCAGCCCCAACAAAAATCCCACTATGTCTTGTGGTTTCTCACTGGATTATGCAGTCTTCCCTGAAAAGACTTGTGCTGGGGGAATTTGAGCCTATGATTGACCAGACTAGTATCATATGTCCTTTCCTTATAGTTGGGTGCAGAGTCAGTTCCACTCAAGCACTTAAATTGAGAGCAAGCTACACAGAGGTTCCCCTGAGGAAAAAGTGACAGGTTTGGATATTAACTTTTATGTTTATTTGCTTTTTTCTTTTTTCACTGATTATGGATGCTTTTTTTCACATCATTGCATACCCCGAGGTTCTCACAACACCATGTCACCTGTGAACCACCATCTTGATCTCTTGTGCTTATACCTCCCCTGATCTCCCCCTCCAGCTCCCCCCTCCTTTGCTGTGTGCTTTATTTGTTGTTAGTTTGTTATTTTTTACTTTTTCTTGTCCTTTTGTTTGTTTTCCCTATATTCCACATGCAAGCGGTAATAATTTTAAAAGCTCTCCGTGACAGTCATCATGGCAGCCAACTACATGGCTGTTTCTGATAAGTGTGTTTAGATCGCTAAACAGGGTCAAATCTGACTAAGGACGCATTTGACTGTATACAAAAAAATAAAGGCTTCCCTGCTCCTACCCCTCCTCATTCCTTCCTTCTTCCTGTCAGCAAAATTTAGTGAGTGCCCGTTTTGTTCCAGGTGCAAAGTTTTAATTGTACTAGATTTTATTCCCACCCATAAGACAAAGTAGTGAGGAAGAGGGGTGATCAGGGCCATGGACCCACATTGATTGGGAATTTTTATTTTAAGGGATAGAAGTATGAAAAATGCTTTACTAACTATTTTTATAAATTTGAAAAGACAACTCCAAGTATTATATTTACATCTTCATTGCCCAGATCATTTCAATAAATTCTATTTTGTTCAATGCTTTGAATAAGTCTCTCTTGTGTTCCTCCTCAAGTAATGGAAACTCCATAATCCACAATTTTTAGATATTTTGCCTGGGCTGCTGCTATAAAAGTCAGAGTTAATAAAACCTATGCTTAATTAAAATTAGCTTTCCTAAACCTAAGTTTTCCTTAAGATTAGTTTGCTTTTTTAAAAAAAATGGTTTATGGTTTTATTGTCCCTAACTTTTATAGTAAACACCTCAAAATATAGAAATACAACAGAGATTACAAATTCCCTTTCATTTCTCCATTTACCATAACAGCCACTGCTTCTGATCTATGTTAGGTTGTTAATACATCTTCCATCCATGCCCAGTCACCACCCCCACCCCTGGCTCATATACAGACACTTCCATCAGTGGTTTCATAGCTTATAGATAGAGGACTGACCAAATAATGAAATAAAGGTGTGGGCATAGACGTTTTTGTAAAGGTGGTAAATGTGAAAATATTTTTGTGGCATTCAGGATCCAAGGAGCAAGCAATGACATCCTTAAGTTCTGTATTATGGTTTTGTTCCATGCCAGATAAAAAAAGATTGAGAACAACAATAGAAATAAATCAGTTTCGGGAACACATGAATGCAGTGGTTCTCGGCTAGAGGCATTTGGCAGTGTCTGGAGTTTTTCTTGATGGTCTTGTCCCCTGGAATCTTGCAGCCTGGGATGCCACTGAGTATGCTGGAGGGCACAGGATACATCCCACATTGAAAAGCTGTCTGGTCCAGAATGTCATGGTCACTGTTGGGAAACTTGCATTCATAGGATTTTTAGAATTCTAAACCCTGAAAGGATTCAGAGCAAGCTTGTGATTTAGGCTGATGACAAAACTAGAGGCAATTTAGCCACCAAATGAGATAATCCTGGCACTAACAAGCAAAGCCATTTAATCCCACCTCCCTATTCCCTGCATCAGTACTAGTCAACAGGGGAAAGTGACTTGAAGCCACAGAACACCTCCACCTCCTAAACCTGGATCAAGCACCTTGTCTTCTCTGTACAGTTTTATTTTCTGCAAAAAAAAATCATGAAACTTGCTTCAGATGATTGCTGTGAGAATGAACTAAAATAACACATGTAAACTGGTTGCTATTGCACCTATCCCCGTGGAGGTGTTACTAAGTGCTGGTGGTAAGGACCGAGATGGCGATGCTGGTCACTGTTGTTGCTCGTTGTCACTGTGCTGGTACTCAGCTTGTTTACCCCTATTCTGATGCTGACTTCCATTGTCCTGGGAGTCTACAAAAAAAGGTTATAAGGGCAACTCAAGGGAGATTAAAGAACTTCTGGAGAGCAGCTTAGTAGCTGGTAATGGGAGACATTTTTGGACAAAATTTTGGATAAATATTTTCCATAAAAGACTGAAGTTTGAGCTGTAGGTAGGAGTTTTAAGGAAGATATAAGCTAGGTGGACTCCCACCTGGAACAGACTACCATTTCTCTTTCCATAGCTCTGGCTGCTGCACCAGGTGCTCACACCTCCAGGGAGGATGGAGCTTGCATTCAGACTACTATTATCAGACCCTGGTAGCCTTGACCATGCCTTGCAGCTCTGAGAGGATGTCATTGAACTGTCAGGATGGTGAACTGTATAACTGGGGACCCTTTCAACTTTGAAGATCTGTAATGCTTAATATATTTATGGCCCTTGTGGTAGAAGAGTCATGTGACATTGTAGATCATGCCCAGTGGCATGTGCAGACAGCCACAAGTCTCCTCTTTTATGATTTATGGAATAAAAGTACCCCATTAAGTTAAACTAATTGAAGCAACATGAGCATATAAATAAGATGACTAAAATGCCTTTTTCCTCTGAATATACTAATAAATTATCTTACCAATGGTTCTGTGAAATAGAATTTCCGCTCATTTTCTTAAAAGACTTATAAAAATCCTATTCAGTTGTATAGTTGCATTTTTTTTCTCTTGTTAGGTTCACCAACTAAATTATTTTTTGTCTTAGTTGAGATATGATTGACCTATGACATTGTGTAAGTTTGAGATGCACAAGGTGTTTGGCTTGCTGTGTTTGTCTATTGCAACATAAATATTCTAGTAACATTAGCTAACCTTTGTCACATCATGTTATTGTTTCTTTTTTGTGCTGAGAATAAGACCTAGTCTCTTAGTAACACTGAAGTTTACAGTACAGTATTGTTGATTATATCACTATGCTGTGTATTGGTGCTCCAGTAACTCAAGTTGCAAGTGGCAAGCTAATTGCAAGTTTGCACCGCCAAATAGCATCTCCTCAATCCCCATCCCAACCAATTAAATCGTTCTTAACCATTGATTTTCTATAAAAATAAACAATTCAAAAGCACGAACTCTCTGAATAGCAAGCAAAGAGTAAATTCTCTTGAAAGAAATCTCACTCCTCTAATAGCCTTCTTTCAACTATCTCATTTGTTGACTTGAACTGCTAAAGTTATTCTACACAAGTTGTGTTTCAAAGGCATTTTCTCCTGTATCTCAACAGATTGGTGCTCCCATTAGTGTAAATATTAATTTAAAAAATCAATGAGAACAAGTTGGTACATGTGAAAACAGTGAATCATGGGTGATTTGAGTATTTTCTATACACACATGCGATGATAGAAATGCACAAAGCAGTTGGAGAAGAATGGCAGCTGCTGTAGAGTGCCCAGGGTCAAGCTAGACCCCTCCTGCTGCACATGCAAGAGTCCCCAGGGCAGAGAAGTTATGAGATTTGCCCCTAGTCACACACAGGTTGGTCAACCCAGCACACAGACCTGCCTGGCCCTCTGTGTGCTTGCTACTTTCTGGGTCTTGACAAGAATTTTAAGAGTTGAAATAGGCATGGTAGCGCATGCCTGTGAGCAGCAGCCTAGGAAGCCACGGCCAGGGCCAGGGATCCCGGTTCGAGTCCCGCAGGGAGCACATAGTGAGACCTAGTCCCAAAAAAATAGTTGGGCATGGTGACACGTGCCTGTAATCCCAGCTACCAGGGAAGCAGATTGCTTGAATCTGTGGTACCCCCGGCAACGTGAGCCTGCAGTTTCACAGGCAAAAATAGCGAGACCTAGTCTCGAAAAAAAAAAGTTGAAATAATTGAAAGTCTTCTTTAAGGTTTGACTGTTTTCAATTTCATGTGTTTTTTTAGATTAGTATTTTGCATTTTAATTTGACCTTCAGTTTCTTTTTCTTTAAGGTGTTGTGTAACGGACCAGGAACATGTGTTCCTATCTGTATATCTGCTCTCCTACTTGGGATACTCGGAATAAAGAAAGTGATCATTGTCTACGTTGAAAGCATCTGCCGAGTAGAAAATTTATCCCTGTCCGGAAAGATTCTGTTTCACCTCTCCGATTACTTCTTTGTTCAATGGCCAACACTGAAGGAGAAATATCCCAAATCTGTGTACCTCGGGAGAATTGTCTGATATATGACAGCTTGTAGTCAACAACATTATAATGGGCAGGGGGGAAAGAAGCCACATATTTATTGGACAAAGGATTTTGAAGGTCCTGAGAATTATTGGTGGTCAAGAATAAAAACTATGAATAAAATACACAATAAAATAAAAACAAGAATAAAATCATCCAGTGAATAGTCTAGCTCTTATAAAGTGAATGTTAGTAATCTTTTAAATAATAATCTTTTAAGTATTGATGTTTCTGTGGGCCTATTTCTTTTCTGTATAGAAGTATCACTACCTGATGTTAATTTCTGGCTTATTGTAAAGTAATATATTTTCTAGAACAACCTAGAGAATTTGTGTAACTAATGACATTTCCTAGTTAGCGGCTCCTTTTTTTTTTTTCACAGTGTTCATGGTCAAAAGGAAAGGAAAAGAAAGATATTTCTTAGTTTTCGTTCAGCTGCCACTGACTTTATTTCCTGTATGGCAGCAGCGAAGTCCCTAGGGAATCCTCCAGCATAAAGGAAATAGTTCTATTCATTCCACTTCATGACAATTTGCACTCCACAGAATTCCAGAACTATAAGCATAGCCCATATCTTTATTTTGTTCTTCAATCTTGCTTTGTGAGTAGCTGACCTCAATCCAGAATACCTCTCCGCATCTTTGTTTAGTTGTTAAAGTAAAAGGTGACTGTTGTCATAGTAATAACAATATGATGCTGCTTATCTGAAATCCAGACTCTCAAAACACTTTTTAAAAATATTTATTAAATTCATGTCATGGCTATAGTTCTCTGGTGCTTTGAGATGTTTCATCTCAGTAGAGTATATATTTACTAATCATTCATATAGTACTTGCTGTATGCCAGGTGTTTCAAAATGCTTTTCAAGTGTTTATTTAATCCTAAAAACAACTGCACAAGATGGGGATGGTTCTTCTAACCCCAGATTACAGGTGACCTATGCAGGATCACGTGATGAGTAAGTGGCAAAGCCAGGATTCCAGCCCAGCAGCCGAGGTTGAAAGCAAAGCCAATATCATAGGTTTGTGGCCTGTGCCGTCACAGAGGCTCACCGTTTCGCAGGGTCCTTTCTTCTTCTGGTTCAATACTCAGCTGTCATGCTTGCAGTTTAAACGTATTTTCAGCATGGCACCTGTGTTTCGTTTTGCTTTGGATTACACAAAGTATTTAGCTCATCCAGATTGAGAATCTGTGTTTTTTTTTTTGTTTTTTGTTTTTTTTTTTTCAGACTAGGTCTTGCTATTTTTGCCAGTGGAACCGCAGGCTCTCGTTGCCCGGGGTACCACAGATTCAAGCAATCCTCAGCCTCAGCTTCCCAGGTAGCTGGGATTACAGGCATGCGCCACCACGCCCAGCTATTTTTTTGGAACTAGGTCTTACTGGGCCCCAGGCGGGACTTGAACCGCGATCCCTAGCCCCGACCGCTTCATCAGCTGAAGCTTACAGGCACGAGCCACTGTACCCGGCCCAGAATTTGTGTTTTTGATGATGTCATGTCAAATATAATAGGAATACAAGTCTTCAGGCAGTCTGGTCAGTTTACTCCTCAAGAATCAGGAGTCTTCCAGGCATAGTGGCATGCGCCTGTAATCCAAGTGCTGGGAGGCAAGAGATCCAGGATCACTTGAGTTCACGGGTTTGAGACTACCCCGGGCAACATAGTGAGACCTGGTCTCAAAAAAGCAATCAGGCGCTGTGGCAGGTGCCTGTAATCCCAGCTACCTGGGAGGCTGAGGCTGGGGATCACTTGAGTCCATGGGATCGGGACTACTCCAGGCAACATAGCGAGACCTAGTCTCAAAAAGAAAAAAAAAAAGAATCAGGAATCCTATTCACCCCCCTCTCCCCAAGCTCCTTGTAAAGGCAGCAATAAGAGATGTTTTGTGGTGTTTGAGTTTCCTCTTTTTATCTTAATTTTTTGTTGATAAATATGATGGAACTCTAGTAAAGAAATAGTAAGAAATTAATGAAGAGATTGACTTCTAGTGAAAAGAGCCAGCTCACCTGAGATAATGTAAAATTTAAATGCCAATGCTGATCCAGCCTTTCTTGGTTTCTTAGAAAAATTTTTCTCTGAGTGAAGTGAGCATATTTGTCATTGGGACATTTCCCTAGGTTTTTCAGCTGCAGAAATGCGTGGCCTCTCCAAACAGTGAAAATCACTGCTGTGTGAATCAGTGGCCACGGGACAGACAAGCAATAGTTTTTATTGTGTGGTTGATGTTAATTCTGAGCTCTCAGGTTTTGACTCTTTTCACCAATGTAAAAACTGAGCACATCACACCACGTGGCTCAACCAGGAGCTAAGATGAAATAAACGTTTGCTATCTAAAGAGAATGTGGTTGTGTTTGTGTGTTTAAGGGACAACAACACAAACTATTCCCCTTTGAATTTTTTTCCTGCACTGTACTTTGTTCCTCAGCGGCATTAGGTAAATACTGAAATTGGACTGCATTCATTTATTCAGTTCAGTTAATCATGTGTTTGCTCCAGGACAGCCTTTGGGGGTAGGGAGAAGAGGAAGGAGCAGGGCGACTGGTAACTCCCAATGCAGTAGTAACCCCTTCTGCATGCCCCAAGCATGCAATGCTTAGGGCAGGGAGGTTGTATAAAAGATAACATGATTTTCTCCGGAACATACTACCCAGGTGATTTTGCGGTCTTAACATACACAGCGGTTAGCCTGGACTGTCAGAGAAAAAAAAATCAGTGTGTGCTCTATCTTTAGAAGTAGCTTCCTCAGTTCAGGCTGCTGTGCACACACTGAAAGTCAGACTGAGCCACATTATCATGCCTTCCTGCTCATTTCCTGGTAATTTGGTCAACAAGTGTGTGTCCTCCCGTGTTACAGCTAATTCAGTACTCAAGGTCACTCTAGCAAAGGTGCTGGTTTGAGTTTATAAGAGGGGCACAGCTTCCCTGTTGTGCCTTGCTGTGACAGTGCTCTTGTCACAACTCTCAGGCTTAGTAGCTAGCTTGTCCTTTCCAATTTCCCTTAAAACTTTGGAATGCCACTGGAAGAGGCTGTTCAAGAAAAATCCACTTCATCAGCCTTTAAATGAGGGGGAAATTGCACATCCTGCCCACACCTACTTCCCTGGGCGATTTTTATCTACACCTCAACCATCCTAAAGGATCTCAGCAGTTGGCCAGGTCAGAATGTCTGTTAGATGAACAGCCAAAATCCATCACAGGAAGCTTCAGCCTGGAACGTAGAGTGCTATGGAATACTGTCAACAAGAGAATGTTGTACAGTTTTAAGTTGAAAAGCAAAAGGTCGTCAATAAAAGGGTGATGACCCACATTTCCTTTATGAAAGCAACTTGAAACATGGTTTGTTTTGCCTTCTAAGGTTGGTTATAGAATCAGGAAATGTACTATTCCTTATACTGTGCAGTACTCTTGAAAACCCCTATCTCAAAAGGAGTTTGATAGCAACATGTTAAACAGCTTGTATGGATAATATGGATAATACGTACGTCTTTGTACAGAGAACTGCTGCTGATTATCTGGAAGAGGTTGCAGGGGGCAAGTAAAATGATAGTGGAAGGAAACTAGACTCTTGGTGATGATCATGATGTAGTTTACAGGAACGCCAAATGGCAATGTAGTATACTGGCAATTATACAGTGCTATAATCCATTGCTACCTCAATAAAAAAAATTTTTTTTAAATAGCATTATCATGAGTGTTAAAGATCTTTCTTCCTGCAGCTCAGGGTTTGGGGCATTATGGAGTTTCTTGCCTGTGATTTTAGTTTGACACACAATTTATTGTCTATTCTGAACCTTCTTTTCTTAAGGATCCTAACTGTAGCTCTCTAAAAGCAATCTCTTTACAATTGTTTTCTTGTTACCCACTCATTATAAACATAGATTTTTTCCTCCAGAGTACTAAACTGAGACTAACCAATTGTCATATCTCTCAAAAAAACCCCAAATGTTGGAATAGTTTTTAGTTTTTATTATCACATTTAAAAAAAAAACTGAGGTCTAGAGTGATTAAGTAATTCACCTAATACTATGTAATCTAAAAGTGACACACCCGGGTTTTGAACCAAGACACTCTAGCTGAAAGCATACTTACCTGAACATCTGTGTTAGATATTTAAAAAATAATTAGGAAGGAAATAATTTGCTAACACTGGCAACATAATCATCCATACCAGAGGTTGGCATTGACTTACATACCATCATATTGCAATGCCTCATGCTTAGAACACCTGTGGAAAGAAGAAATGAATGATTTTGCTGATTTGGTTTATTTGCCTTATTTCAGGATCTATCTGGCATACTACTTTTGTGTCCTAGCTGCCCTCTCAATCATACCTCTCACAGTTATAAACAAAGTCTATGTACTAATTAAATATATAAACCCCTAAACTTTCAGGCTTTGTCTGGACCTACTTAACATTTAGTTACACTTCATCTAGACCACAGGTTCTCAAACTTTTTTTTAAATCTCAGAACCCCATTACATTTAAAAATTGTTGAGGACTCCAACAAAATTTTGTTTACAGGTAAGGTTTTCGTATTTTTCACATTAGAGGTTAAAACAAAGTTTTCAAACCCAAGAATATACAAAGTTGTATTTCACTAGCCATCAGACCATAATGACATCATACATTAAGAAGCACTATGACATCATACATTAAGAAATGTATGACAGCATACATTAAGAAAATCATAAAAATCTTGATAAGGGGAAGGGCAAATAAAATTGAAATCCTGTACACTGCTGGAGAAAATTAGAATAACTTAGCAGCTATGGACAGCCTAGAGAAGTTAACAGTTCCTAGAGAAGTTAAGCATAGAAACATTGCCATATGACACAGGTATATACTGTATCACATATACAACTCCTAGAAATGTACCCCAAACATGTTTAGACCATAACATAGCTTACACAAAAATGTTCGTGCCAGTATTATCTTAATCGCCAAAAAGTGGAATCAAACCAAATATCCAACTAATGAAAGACTTCTTAAAATATGGTCTATCCATGCAATGTAATACTATACACACAGTCACAAAGAAGGAATGACGTCCAAATATGTGATAGGCTTCCATAAGGATGAATGAACCTTGAAAACATGCTGAGACAGTCACAAACATCCCTGTAGGTACTGCATTAATACAAAATAGAAAAGGCAAATCCATAAACAGAAACAATTTATTGCTGTTTACTGGGAGCTGTGGGAAAAGTATGGGGGCCAAGGATGGATGCCTAGTGGATGTGGGATTTGGGGCTGATAAGAAAGAATGTTCTGAAATTAGACCATGGTGATGCTCATACAACCAGGTGAATACATTTAAGCCACTGAATTTTACACTTTGAATTTTATGGGGTATGGTTTCTCAATAAAAAAAAAACAACTGTCGTCAGTAGTAAAGAAATTACCCACATATATTTGTAGGCATGTGTGTAGTGAAAAAATAATAAACGCAGCCGCCAAGAAGCTCCACTGGGGGTGTTTTTGTTGATCGTGATTCCATCTCTGTCCACAGCCAGAGACTAAACAGGATGAAGTTGCTGGAGACGAAATCTGGCCATTGGGAGTAGGCTGAGGAGCGGATGAACCAGCACAGTGAGGAGGCCAGAGGGAAGGTGGTCTTGGCAGAAAACAGCTCCCTCTTTGTCCACCTCACTGCCTCGCCTTCAGAACCTGGCCTCAGAGCAGCCTAGGTGCCAACAGTAGGCTGTCAGAGGACCTGATCACTCCTGCAAGAAGTGGAGACTGATTCTCTCCCACTGGCCTGAGTGACCCATTGAAACCACTGACAAGAAGCAAGAGAGGGACTTGGTCCCTGGGCTCCGCCCTTGGGGTGACCTCTCAGACAGAACCCCAACGTTGTGAAAAGCCCAGCCACATGAAGAGACAGGCCCTCTGTAGGTGTTTCAGTTCCTGTCAAATGGGAGTCATCTCAGTCCAAGTGCTAGACGTGACATGTGAGAGGGGAAGGCTCCAGATGACTCTGTCCTGCCACTGGAGTCACTTCCAGCCTTTCCAATCTCTGCGGCTGAGGCTCCCACACCATGGACCAGAGAAAAGTCCTCCTTCCTGTGCCCAATGAATTTCTGATCCACGGAGTCCATATGAGTAGGATGAAACAGTTGCTGTTTTCTGCCATTAAGTTTTGGGGGAATTCATTACAAAGCAATGGGTAATTAGAACAATAACCTTTCAGAGGGAGATGATTCCTTCAAAGTTTGGTTACTTTGGCTTATTAGGAAAAGGAAATGATTTTCGCCCTGAAGGCAAAAGGAAGAAAATGGATTTCTACACCGTGGGCAAGGAAAAGATTTTTTTCTCCCAACTCCTTGATCAGCATGTAGCAATGAAACAGAAACCAATGAATTCTTTTAAATCTTTTAACCATATGCAGATGAATAAGCAAATGGCTGGACTTGATTCCTAATCTCTTTTCCTTCCCTGTATAACTAAGGCTCCCTGCTCCGCCATCCCCCCACCCACCCACCCCCGCTCCCGCATCCCCAGTAAACTTACAGAAGTCATGTATCACATATATGACGATTAGCAACAAGAATGTAGAAAAGAAGATAGCTGCTGAGCGTGAAGCCTCAATTAAAAGCCAAGTCGTTCAGCTGAAAATGAGAACAATGTTTCTGGCAAATGTGAAATCTTTTTTCCCAACTTGGAATCTTTTTTTCCCCCACTCTTGTCTTTTTAGGATAATGACTTAACATTCAATGACCTAAAGAGGACTTTTAAAAAGTTTTCAGTGGCGCACCAGTAACTGAAATGCAATCACCAGTCTTTCAGAGACAACCCCATCCTTCCTCCCTCCCTCCCCATCCCGGAGTAAATTGCCAAACCCTAAAATATGCAAACTGAGACCAGTATAGAGATCAGCAGCAGGCAGGATGAAGGGAGTTAGGGATGACAGTCTTTCCCTCTCTTAAAAAAAAGGAGGAAAGAATTTTCATTCTTCAAAGTCAAGGGAAGAAAAAGAAGACTTTTATGGAAATACCATATTCTGAGCTGGCGGAAATTCAGTAAGAAATAAAAATTATCCCAAATGTTCCCTGTTTCAGTTCTAGCCTGGCAGCCAAGTTAAAAGAGGTTCCATTTTCAAGCTGATTTGTCCTAAATTTTCTAAGAGCTTTTAGAGGACCCAGCTTTTGTCCATTTATTTCCTAATCAAACAAGCTAAGTCTAAAGTACAGAGATGAAGAGACTATAAAATGTTCACTGAATCTTACAGAAAACAAAGTATTCATGTTGAACTGATAAAAAATTCTAAGAACTGATCCAAATTCACAGCTGGATAGAAAGAAAGGAAGGAAAAAACAAGGGACTTTATAGATGAAGTAGGTTTAACTGCACATAATCAAGGAGGTAGTTGGGACACTGTGGGTACATGTTCTCTCTCCACTTTGATATATGTTTACTCACTTCCCTAACTGAAAGTTTTAAAAATCTAGATCATAAAAGAAGTTTCATATCTGTACTGATTGTAGATAAAATGAAACAAGCTAGGTTTGAAAATGAGAATAAGAAAGGAATTGTGTTCAGGCATGATGGCATGCGCCTGTAGTTCAAGTGCTGGGAGGCAAGAGGCCTGAGATTGTTTGTGTTTGCAGGTTCAAGACAACCCCAGGCAACATAGTGACACCTGGTCTTGAAAAAGCAGCTGGACACGGTGGTGGGTGCCTGTAATCCCAGCTACTTGGGAGGCTGAGGCTGGGGGGGTCACTTGTGTCTGCAGGATCAGGACTACCCCAGGCAACATAGCAAGACCTAGTATCAAAAAAAAAGGGGGGGGGGGAATTGTGAAAATTACATTTCTTTTATGTTTCATTCATAAAGAGAAAGTCAGTCTACAACTCTGACACCTGATCGTGTATAGGTTTTCCTGACTTAAAATATTCAGTCCCAAACTTTTCACAACAGGTTATCAAGTACAAAATGTCACCTGGTTCTTGATGCAGGTAAGAGCTGTGCCTGTCGGTGCTGCGTAAATATTTGATGTGTCCCAACATCAAGTTGACAAGACCTTCCCAGGAGTCTTTTAGAGGCTGACTCTCACTGCAGTTATCCCCTTTTTCCAAGGACACACTGCCTGTGACAAAACAAGTCAATTCTGTGTTAATATTCAAATCGTGCATATTAAGGTTGGTGCAGATGCTGAAGAAATTGTTTGTTGGAGCAGGGGAAAGGCAATGGGTGGTAGGAACCCTTAGTTTAGGTTCTGACTTTGCCAATATGCATGTTTTAATCATAGTTCATTTTCATATTTCTGTTTTCTTGCATGAAGGATTTGGACACAGTCATCTTTGTGCTCCCTTCCAACAATATGGCTGAGATAATAATAGTGATAGTAACAAGAATGCACATTAGTTACTGATCATCAGTTGCATGCCAGGTTCTATACCGTGCAAGGTACTCCACTGGCTCATTTAATCCTCAAACCCAGTCTACTGAGACCCCATCATTGCCCCCAAAAGAATGTGACACCTGGCCGGGGGTGGTGGCACGTGCCTTTAATCCCAGCCTAGGAAGGGAGGCCAAGATTAGGAATCGCTTGAGTCTGCGGGTTTGAGGCCCACCCAGGGCAACATAGCGAGACCTGGTCTCAAAAACTAGCTGGGCGTGGTGGTGCGCGCCTGTAATCCCAGCTACCTGGGAAGCTGAGGTTGGGGATCGCTTGAGTCCGTACCCTGGGCAACTAGAGTCTGCAGCTCCCTGGGCAACATAGTGAGACCTAGTCTCAAAAAAAAAAAAAAAAAAAGAATGAGACACCTCCAGCCTTTTGTAAACCAGCTTTGACTGCCTCAGAGCCCAGAATTCCCTGCCTCTGGCCCAAACCTGCTGCTAGGACTTGCCTGGTTTTTTTCCCCAGGTATGCGCCCCCAAGGGTGGCTTCCAGTGGGGATGAGCATGGAAGGATCAGGGCCTGCTGACTGGGATGCAGGCTCCTCAGAGGGCAAAAGGGAATGAGGTAGAAAAGAAGGGAGTTGGACTGCAGTTAGAGGAGTTTTTTTTGAGACAGCAATGCCTCTAATGTTGGTGGCAGGCCTAGTGAGGATGTGTTACTATTTTTTCTTTTTTTTGAGACTAGGTCTTGCTACTTTTGCCTGTGTAACCACAGGCTCACATTGCCCAGGGTACCACAGACTCAAGCAATCCCCAGCCTCAGCTTCCCAGGTAGCTGGGATTACAGGTGCGTGCCACCACGCCCAGCTGTATTTTTTTGGAACTAGGTCTCACTATGTGCCTGTGGTGGGACTCGAACCGCAATCCCTGGCCTCAGCCGCGGCTTCCTAGACTGTCACTTATATGCATACACCACCATACCCGGCCTACTATTATTTCCACCTCCATTTTACAGAGAACAAAACGGAGAACTGGGCCAGGCATGGTGGCTTGCGCCTGTTGTCCAAGCGCTGGGAGGCAAGAGGCTTGGGATCACTTGAGTTCGTGGGTTTGAGACTACCCCAGGCAACATAGTGAGACCTAGTCTTGAAAAAGCAGCTGGGCACCAAGGCAGGCACCTGTGATTCCAGTTACCTGGGAGGCTGAGGCTGGGGATCGCTTTTGTCCACAGTACCCCATGCAACTTGAATCTGTGGTAACCTGGGCAACATAGCAAGATCTAGTCTCAAAACAAAACAAACAAACAAAACTGAGAACCAGAAAGCATGAATAATTGGCCAGAGGTGGCAAGATGCTTGGTGGCAGAGCCAGGCCTCAAGGGCCAGGACTCAGAGGGCAGTCTTTTGACTCCACATTCTTCCCTTTCATCCACACAGCAAAATCTGCAGAATCTGCAGACACCTGGGCTTTCATGAAACAGAGACAGTCCTGAAAAGCTGCGTTCTACAGGCTAATTTGCTCTATTTTACTACTGGTGCCAACTGAGACAGCAGTGGTGGCAAAGCCTTGTCCAAAAAAAATTGCCATGGGAAGTTGATTCAACAGAAAAATATTTGATACAAGAGTATGACAGTTAATCCTAGGATTTCACTCTTTGTACTGAACTTCTGACCCACAGCTGCTAATCCAACCACAGAATATCAAGAAGGTACCTTAACTAAATTTTAACCCTCTTTAAGCAAGTCTCCATCCAATCAAATAAGGAGGTCTTTGTTGATTTCCTTTTAACTCTAATGTCAGGAAATTACTGCTAATATGCTTAGAATAAAATCTAACCAAACACTTTCAATTACTATTCGTAAGGAAATTATAGGTAATTTGAAAAAACAATTTTCTGAACAAAGCTATAACTATATCCTTACAGTATTTTTAGAAGGATAATTTGATGTATTTCATAACAAGTAGTCAATTTACTTATGTTTTTGATACTAACCACAAATACCTAAGGTTAAAATAATAATAGTAGTTAATAGCTAAGAGCTTATTATGTGCCAGGCACAATTTTTCATCTTTTACGTGCATTCAGGAACCCAGTCGTCACAACAACCACGCGAAGTAGTGTGATTATGGCTACTTAACACAGAAGGAAACGGATATGAGAGAGGCTGACAGCTGACAACTAAGATTAAACAGCAAGGGTTTAGAAAAGTAATTTTTATGATAGAAAAATGTTCAGAAATGATCTAAATTGGAAAATGTTTAAAATGTCCAGATGATGGATTGCTACAGTTATTAAAACTCGTGTTCCTGAAGAATATTTAATGGCCTAGAAAATGTCACAAGAAGTACATTTTCACATGATGTAAAAAAGTGTATTTGAAAACGTATGTAAATATATGCAAAATTTCAAAAAGGTTTAAAACATTTAGAAAATTGACATGGGTATCTCTGAGTTAGATTTATAAAGTGTGTTTCACAAAAAGAAACCCAACCAACTGGGAGAAAATTTTTGCCCTGCAGACAAGTGACAAGGGTCTGATAACAAAGATCCACAAAGAGCTCCTACAGCTCAACAAAAACAAAGCAAAAAACCCAATCAAAAAATGGGGAGAAGAACTAAAAAGACACTTCACCAAAGAGGAGATACAGATGGCTAATAGACATATGAAAAAAT
>PVHY01009072.1:0-58272 GCA_004024945.1 Uropsilus gracilis
CCTATTCCCAAAGGGGGTGCTCATCAGAGGGCCAGGCTTTTTGAGAAGGCCTCACCCCCTACTCCCAGCAGGCTTTGATCATGGCCAAGCATAGAAGGTGGACCTACAAATCTCCTCTTCCACCTTGGATGCCCAGGATTCTGCCCAGTTTCCATCCCTCCCCAAATAAAGGAGGCCAGATCCCCTAGCCTGAGAAAACTAGACCCCAAGACCTCAGAACCCCAAGAGCCCAGTGGCATGGAACATTTGCCCTGCCCTCATCCCTGCCAACAGTCTAAGCTAAAGCAGAAGCTTGCTGGGGGCCCTCTCCTGGGTCCAGGACTTCCAATGGGACTTTAAACTCTCTCTTCTGGGCCAACTGGGACTACAGTTGGGCCTGGAAGGCAGCAGAGCCTATTAATCCCCCTCCTGAGCCTTAGAGCTAGCAGAGCTGTCCAGCAGCCACGCCCTGCCCATGTGGAGGCAGAGGTTGGCTTCTCCAGTATGAGATCCCTGGACCTGGTGTCCCTGAGACCTCGAGATCCTAGTGGCATAGGACTCACCCTGCCCCAAGCCTCTCCAGCAGCCATGGTCACAGCGGGATGTGCTTGAGCTCTTCTTCAAGTGCCTGCGCTATTCAAAAGGTGTAGAATGTATTTTCTCTTAAAGTATACATGGTATGCTTGCTAAGACAAAAAAGTAGTACATATAAGCCGGGCACGGTGGCTCGTGCCTATAAGCTTCAGCCTATGAAGTGGCTGGGGCTAGGGATCACGGTTTGAGTCCCACCTGGGGCACATAGTGAGACCTAGTTCCAAAAAAATATATCTGGGTGTGGTGGCGCATGCCTGTAGTCCCAGCTACCTGGGAAGCTGAGGTTGGGGATTGCTTGAGTCCGTGGTACCCCGGGGGACATGAGCCTGCCTTTCCACGGGCAAAAATAGCGAGACCTAGTCTCAAACGAAACAAAACAAAACAAAACAAACAAAAAAAAGTAGTAAATGTAACATATCTCAATAAATTTAAAATTTTAAAAGTCATACAATATGTACTTTGTAATTAGAAAATACTTAGGAAAAAACCTTTATTTGGATAACAGATATCTTCAATTGTCTTCAAAAATATTCTGGTCATAAACAAGCTCTAAAGATAAATTAGAAGCTATTTTGAACAGAATAAATGAAAAATCAACATTAAATTTACAAATATTGTTAAACCATTGCTTGGAAAAGTATAGTGCTTATTTTTAAAATAAAGGTCAAAATTAATAAGGTATTAAATGTTTAGAGTTGAAATATTAACAAAAATGAGTAAAGTAAACCCAAAGTAGAGTCATAGAAAGTAGAAATATATCTACTATAAAAGCAAACAATGAGACACCTCTTTCAGAGCCACATGCACATCCTAAATACCATCTCTGCAACTGGTCCATGAGAATCCACCCCCCAATCACTTGCATATTTTCTCTGAGTGCATATATATTCCAGATTTAGCATCATCAGATCAGCTTGTCCATGAGTTGTTCCTATGTGGGAACATTGAGAACAGGAGAACCACACTAGATTTTACCTTTAAGGAAATCCAGTCTTCACTAACAATGTCCTCAGCTGACAAAGCTCCCTGGAAACTATGCAGCTAAGGAGCTGCTACATCTCACCAGCCAGCACCCTCACATCTACCCACAGGTGAAGGTCTTTCACCACCAAAGGTAGTTAATGCTTAGAAGTCACTATGACCTTCAAATGAGTGATTATCAATGACAGGATGTAGGAAATAAGAGAAATCAAGGAAATACAATACAATGGAAGGAACACACTAATTTTCAATAACTGCCAAAGAACTAGGTATCTACTGATTGTCTCACAAAGAATTCCAGTGTTTTAATGAGCTAACAAAAGAAAACAAAGCCTCAATGAAATCAAGAAAATATAAACAAAATGAGATGTTCAATAGACGTCATAAAAACAACCAAATTCTAGAGCTGTGAATATAAAAAATGAAAAATGCAATAGAGCATCCACAGCAGATTTGATGAAGCAAAAGAATCAATGAACTCAAAGGCAAGTCATTTGAAGTTAAGAAATTTAATTTAAAAAGTGGAAGGAAAGTCTACAGTATTTCTAGAACACCAACAAGTAAATGCATCTATTATAGGGGTCCTAGAAGGAAGAAAGACAGGGGCAGGAAGCTTATCTAAGGAAACAAAGGCTGGTAGGAACTTCAGCAAGGTGGTGATAGATGATACTCCCTTTGTTTCTCTCCTTTCAGTTCCAACTGGTGGATTGTCTATCAATCAACAAAGGCTCCTCTATGAATTAACCAAGATGCTGCAATGATGGGAATGGGATGTGTAAAGGAGGTTGAGCCAAAACAGTGAGAGCCCATCAACCTATAATCCCAGTAAGGGGAAGGCAGTGTCTGATGCCCATGCAATTGGCCTTGGCTCTTACCTCACAGGCAGCCTCACATTTATTAGAAGGAAAGTGAAAGATAAAAGTCAAAGGTGGGCAAGCACAGAGGGAATGCACATGTGTGGGGGTGCATCATCAGGGCTATGTTGTCACCTGGTGCAAGCTAGGGTGGAGTGACCAGGGGCTATTGACCGGGGGGAGGGGGGGGGAGTTCAGTGTTCCCACCAATGGAATCCTATCATCTCTATTCTCTTATTTTTGCCTAACTTTCTGTTCATCTTTACAAGTAAGGTGTTTTAGCTGATCTTGCTAATCTGTTCATAGCCTCTTCCCATTGGTTTCAAGAGATACTGGTCACCCAGCCTGTTACTAATGCATGGCTTTGCCTGTGGTAAGAAGTCTCTCACCTGCTTGTACATTCACCTGACTGGCACATATGCTGGGCACTAAGACAGTAGTCCCGAGATTAAGGAGGGTTGGGGATTCCACACGTAGTGAATCTCACCTTGGCACAAGTGAAGACGGGACCATGACTGAGACTGAGGCACAGCCAGGAAGTTATTGGTGACAGTACATTACTCAAGCTTTGCCCCCTCCTGCCTCAGTGCTCAGCACCAAGTTAAACTGATCACTGTGAAAATAAGCCTATGGTCAAGAAGTCAAAGTTAGCAGTGGAGGAAATGTGCAAGAATTGGGAAAAAGGCATGAAATTTCAAGGAAGAGGGGAGAAACAGGTGGCATCTATGAGGTTTCTTCCTTACCTTTGCAGCGACAGCTAGATTCTCTCCACACAATCATTCTCAGTGACAATGTTTGGCTAGGTGATAATGCCCATGCAGTGATCCCCCAAAATACAAATATGCCCACCAGCTCTGGGACCCAGAAGAGAAGCCCACGGTCATAACACAACAGCAGTAGTGGTACATTAGTGAGTACTCTGCGAGAGGCAGTGGTCCTTGGATACGGCCAGACAAGTAGAGGGAAACCATATGCTACAACCAAATGCTAAATGCTAATGCTTTAACACTGCCTAGTGGAAAACAATTGGAAAATCTCTACAAGATTACAGAATTGGATTCAAACCAAAGAAAGTTTTACAAAAATAGCTGCTATTGCATGATACACACAGGCATAGAAACAATTTGCCAAAACACTAGTAAAAATCATGGTAACACAGCTTCACAAAAGAAAAAAGTTCTCGACACTAAACTTAAAGATCAAAAAAACTATCCTCCTATTTACAGAGAACTTAAAAGGGCAATCATGAAGAAACTCAATGACAAAACTCAGAAAATCATTTCAGTGAGCTCAGAAAATTAACGAGCATGAGTATTTCACCAGAGATCAAAGCTGTAATGAAGACCCAAAAGGACATACTGACACAACAATCTCAGTAGATTAGATGACTACAGTAAGAAGCATTAGAAATAGAAGAGATCATACAGAAAATTGAGGTAGAAATCAAAAAGTTTCAGGTGGAAGAGAGAAAAGAAAGAGTGAAATACCTGACACCATTTGTAAAGGTGACATAAGGATAATGAGTGTCCTAGAAGGTAGGCAGGCGATAACAAAAGACTTAGAGGGAGAAGAAAGCAGCTGGAGGAAAAATTGGTGGAGAAATATTACAACAGAATATGGACATGAGAGACGTTTCTTAAAAACCTCACTGCAGTAATGTTTATAAGAGCTTTTGAAAACTAAGTCTTTTGGAGACTTGGAATTTCTAAATTGTTCATCTATTTTTTATAGTCATTCAAATCAAAGGTGATTAAAACTACATGTGCCTTGTTATCTGAAACACATCATTTAGTACAGATGCTAGACTATATCTTGTTAGACTTTCTCTGACAAACTTACATAAATCATGAAAATTCCATCTGAGATTACAGAAATGAATGTGGACATAAAGTGGTCATGCCATTTGAACAATGTCACTAGCAGCATTTATGTGACAGATAATGACAAAAACTCATGACTGGTTATCTGCAAAAATAAGTTTCTTGGTAGTAAAAATGAAAAAAAAAAATAGCTTGGAACTTCCTAAGCCAGCGTAAAGAACTTTATTTAGAAATGTATTACTTAATGGCCAGGATAAATTCTGAGAAATTCATCGTTATGTGATTTCACCTTTGAGCAAACACCATGGAATGTACTGACTCAAAATTTAATGGTATAATTTACTAAATACTTAGGCTACATAGGGACCATTGTTGTTGATTATTTTGAGGTGCCTAACTTTATACAAGACCATGAAGTTAATAAACACGTAAATGAAACGTAATAAACATGTAAATGAAAAATAACCTACTTAATAAAATTATCAGAAGTTAATCATAAAATACTACAGATTTTCCCTTCTATCTTCATTATAGAACAAAATTCAATCAAAAACACAAATTACCAAACCCAAGAATAAAGTCCTACATACATATGCAAACTAAATCTACATTTAATATTTTCCAACAAACATCTGACTCAGAAGTCATCAGTCACAAATTCTAATTCTATATATTTCCTTTGAAAAAACAAAAGAGAATACTATACTTCTCATCTCATATTATGAAGCTAACAATACTAGAAAACCAAAATCAGACAAGAATGCTCAAAGTAAACCACTGCCAAGCTCTCCGTCCACCTATGGAGGTGTCTCTTTTCCTTTCTCCTTTTCCTAATAAACCTGTCCTTTCAAAATATAAAAAAATAGAAATCATTGCATATATTACTCATGAACAGATGCAAAAATTCATCAATAAAATTTTAACAAATTACCACCCAAGAAATAGTACAATATACATTTTATCTGAAAATGCAGGGCTGCCTAAATAACCACTGCAATCCACATTAGCAGAATTAAAAAACTGTATTGCTTCAATAAATACAGAGTAAAGCGGGGAAAATCCAACATTTGTGATAAAAACTGAGCAACTAGAAATAGAAGGCTGCTCCTTAACCTGCTAAACAGCATGTACAAAAACCTACTTCATGTGAAAACTTAGTGCTTTCTCCCATGATCAGGAACAGGTAAGAATGTTCACTCATTACTGCTACTCAACACTGTACTGAAAGTTCCTTCGATACCAATGAGACCAAGATAAGTGCAAGATATAGATTAAAATGAAAAAAAAAGTCTATATTTGAAGGTGATACTGTCCACATTGAAAATATAAAAGTGTCTAAAATTAACTATGAGAATTAAAAGTGAATTTAACAAGTTGGAGAATATACATCAGTATATTAAAGTTAACTGTATTCTATAAGCAATAAATAATTGGAATTTGAAATTAGAATATAATAGCATTAAAACAGTACTTGTTATAAATATCTAATAATGCAGTATGTGCAGGATCAAAGTTTTAAAAAAATCTAAACGCAAAAATAATCCACTTAGAAATATTCACTGACTTGAAGACTCAATAAAGATGTGAATTTCCCCTTATTCGAAATATACACTCAAAATCTCAATAAGCTTTTTTGTAGAGACACTGATTCTAAAATTTTTATGTAAAGACAAAAAACTGAAATTACCAAAACACTGCTGCAAAAGAAGAAGAAAGTTGGAAGAATAAGACAATTCAGTTCCAAGGCTTTACTACAATAACCAAGGCTGTGTGGTAGAAGCATACATACACCACCAAAACATCACAATAATTGCTGCAGGCAAGATCCTTTGATAAATGCTAAAATTGTTGAATGAAGCACTAAGGAAGAACTGGATATTCCTGTAATTTTAAAGAATTTCCCCCCAAAATCACCAATTAATACCACTATGGTAGTTTTGCATAGTGTTAATACCTTTCCCTTTGAGACTATTCATTTAATGATTCACTTCGAACAATGGGAAGATACTGATGGTAGAGAAACCCAGTTAGCTATCACCTTGTTTCCTGACATAAAGCAAAAAGAATGGCATATTATCTATGTGGTATTCTCATCCAAAATTAATAGCTTTAGTCAATCATGAGAAAATATTAGACAAAAAAACAAAACAAAACAAAACAAAACTGAGGAACACTTTAAAAAATTTCTCACCATTACTCTTCATGGTCAGGACATAAAAGACAGAAGTGGTCTTTATGGTCTTTAGTCTCTTAGGAAGAGACTAAAACACAACAACTAAACTACCCTGGATGGGATGTCAACAGGTGAGAAAAAAATACAGAGTGAAAAAAATAGGAGTGTATGAATAAAATCTGTAGCAAGTTAATTACTTGCTTTTGGTAATAAATACCATGCAAAATGTTAACTTTAAGGAAGTTAGGCAGAGATTTTATAGGACTTGCAATTCTGTAAATCTAAAAATTTCTCCAAAAAAGTTTAAAAAAATAACCTCATTGTTCATCAAAACAATTCATTGATATCAATTTGAACTTATAAAAAACATTTATACCCACTTTTGCTTCACATATTAAGGATCCCTATATAGATCTCACGGGAAAAAATATCTTCTGAAACTAAAAAGGTTGCACAAGATTATTTATGCCACCTAGTGGTGACTGAAATAATGTGCTGACAAAAAAACAGATTTAAGGTTAACTGTACTTCTGATAAATGACTAGAATGAAAATATTGACCATGTGGTATGCAATCAACAGAATATTTCAATACTTCAGTCTCTTTCTGGCTTCATAAACAAGCAGGATACCAGAGGTATATTAGATGATGACCATTTTATATCTCCATTATTATATCTGATCAACCACCTTAATACCAAGTCACAGATTTCTTTAAAAATAGACAGCAATTGGAAGAGGAATGAAGATAAAGGGGTATTAGAAGAGAGTATTCTTGAATGAGGGGGAAAATTACAAAAACCTAAGGTTCTCTAGAGATAGTGTTAATCATTCCATTACACAAAAGATGGAAAAAACAAGGTGTAGAAGCAATGGAAACTGATATGAAGAGAATGTAAAAGGTGGAGTAAAAGAGCCTGTGCTCTACTCCTTGCCTCTCACTGTGATTCCCACTGTAAAACATACAGGCCTTCTGAATTCTTATTCTCAGATTTATGAATCTATAAACAGCTATCATTCAACAAAGGAATCCCTTCAAATTCTACTATTCTATCAGGCAATCACAATATGGAAAATATTACTGAAATATTGAGAAAAATTTGCTATCATCTTAATAAAACCATCAAAAAACAAGTAATAGATATCATTTACATATTTCCTGGCACAGTAAGTATTTCATAAATATTATTAGTAGATGGGAGACTTGAAGAGTAGATAGGAGGGAAAATTAAAGGAATGAAGAAATGGGAAAGTAAGCCTAGCATGCAAATCTGTCATTCTCATACCATCAGAAATATATCTTCCTCATAACTTTCACCAAAAAATATCATTCTATAGGAGTTACTTCTTCACTTATTATTTGGAAAAATAACTTTTTGATAATCAAGAAAAACAGTCTCTTTACATTCATTTTTTATTAAACAAGGCTGATAGCAGAACTTTTTTTATTTAATGCAGAAACATATATATAAGTCCTTTTACTAGAGAAATTGTACATACTGGTGAATATTGTCAATAGTCACTTCTAAGGGTCAATTCTTCCAAAATCAGAATCAATAATTAGAATAAATTCTATGCTCTCTTCATTACATTGTGAAATGTCTTGTGTAGTCATATTCTATTGTTGGAATGACAGCTTGTACAAATTTCAAGAAAATTAAAAGATACCTAAAAGTCTACAGTTAAGGCAAATAAATTAACAGCAAATAGTTCTATGATTTAAGATAACATTGTACTTATTCATTTTATTGAGGAATAATTTCTCAGGAAAAACTATAGAACAAATTTTTAAAGTACATGAAATAAAATCATTCATGCAACTTTAAAATGAAGCTCTCTAACTCTGACACTTTTAATACTTGAATATAAAATTCATTTAAGTCCAATTCTTTTTATGTAAAAACAGGGACAAGGTTATTTGTGTTTACATGTCTGGAAAACTGTCCCTTTATTGCCTATAAAGCTGCTAGAGTGTGTCAGAAAATGACACAGAAAGGGTAAAGAGTAAAAAGTACTAAAGTGAAAGAAAAATAAAAAAACTCCTAAAGTGGAAACCTCCAAAAGCAATGATTCTGGGTTAGCAATGCACAAACTATAGAACCTACTATAGCAGACTGTCTCTCAAGAAATCCTGAATTATTTTTCTATATTCATTGCCTTTGGAAACATTAAAAGCTTAACTTTGGAGGAACAGGATAATTCAGTTATGAATTTTACATACAGTCTTTCAAGTCGTTTGCCAGTTTCCAATTTGAATCTTTAAATTATGCTCAACAGTAATAAGGAGTCAGCCTGTTTGGAGTGAAAGTTCTTATTTCAATATTAAAATATTCCAAAGTGCCTCTGAGGAACCACTTTATTGCAATTCAGGTAATTTACAGTCCCAAGACAGCGGTGACTTCTCAGTCTACATCTGACATTGAGAGGAATAAACTAACAAGTCTAACATCAATCTACCACCAATAGTAATTCAAGCTATTTGTCACCTAGATCATTAACTTGGGGTCCTTTTGATAACTGTGCTTTGCTGCATGTATTTCAAGATTCTGAAATTTATGTCATTTATTTTTCTATCTCAGAGAAATGAGTAGAAGTGTGTGGCTCTTCCCCAGAGTAAAATGAAAATACTTAAAAAAAAAAAAAATCTGAACCTTCATGTACTTTATTTTTTAAACTAATACCTATTTGTTAAAGTTGAATTCTTTGCTTCAAAGAGACTTCAAATCAACATAACCCAACTTTTCCCCCCCTGAAATGGTAGATTTTTCTTTTTTTAAATAATTTACTTATATATAAATTTCACATCTTTGTGATCTCCAGGGTTCAACCCCCCCCACCCTCCATGACTGTTCCCACCCTGTCCCGCCCACCACCCACCCCCTGAGTTGTGTACTTTATTTTGGTTGTTAGCTTGTTTTGACTTTTCTTCATGGCTTTTTGTTTATCTTTCCCATGCCCCATATAATAGTGAAACCATTTGGTTTATGTCTTTTTCTTTTTGACTTGTTTCTGCTAATATGATTTCTTTTATGTTATGGAAAAGCCCATTTTTGGTAAGCATGTCTAACTGGAAATATACTTAAAGATATTTATGTATCATCCCCTAAACTGGTAAGTTACCTATCTTTCATCAGTACAGTAAACAACTGAAGAGTAATGGTTTGGTATTCACATAATCTTATCCATTGCATCTGCAACAAACAAAAGCATTTTGCAAGTTGCTGCTTAGAAATACACATTGATTTGAGGCTTTGGAATAAGACAGGGCTAACTGGTATATACAGGTATATATGTACTCATCAATTGAATAAAGCAAAATCATCACAATGCAACATTCCTATGTAAATTAAATATTTCCAATAAGATTTGCAGATATGAGGGGCTAAAACCAAGATGTAGTTAGTGTGCAATTAAGATATGTACTAACTCCCCTTTCCCCTGCAGGTCCACCCAGTTATCCTAGGAGCCAATCTGCCACTATAGGTAAGGATACATATGAACACCAAGTTCTCCTCCTCCTTCTGCAACAGTCTCAATGATTTTTTTCATCACCTCAGCATGCCTAAAAGCAAAAGAACAAATCTTAGATTAGTATAGCTCAATTAGAGCTAAATCAGAAAAGTAGTCCTTTTGTTTTGTGAAGATTAGCTACCTTATGACTGACGTATTAATTTTAATAAATATTTGTATTGTAAAATGTTCTTCTATCTTTTCTCCCAACAAGTCATATTGTTAAGTCCAAGAGTTTTATTAGGTGAGGGGGTAATTTTAAAAAGTTATGGCAGCCACAAAGGATCAAAGCATTAGTGAACTTTCCTTTAGGGAGGAGGGCAGTAAACCAGGGAAAAGGAATTCACATCAGGGGATATGTCTGCTCTGAAAAACAAATAATCAAAGCAGGCACATTTTTTAAAATTCTATGGTATCAGCATATTTAAATATTCAGCTGAGAATAAGTTAAAACTGAATTTTTTAAAAAAGCTAATTAGGAAAATCAAATACTTTTCCTTCTACTAATTTTATTATAAAATTTATTTTTTAAAAATTGGCTTTATATTTAAAAAAAAATTATTTGAAATTTCTGTCCTATCCACAAGTCTTCTCATAGCTAAGTAATGATTCTCTTTCCTTTGTTATGGAAAATAATGACATCAAAATAATTGCCTGGGCATACAAATGAAGAAAAGGGTAACATAAAAAGAAAAGAATAATCTTTCATACATACCCTGGCTAAATAAGGCCACTTTAATTGATAGGAATATAACCTTTATAACAAAGGCAGTCAACTTTGAAGAGTAAATGCACTAACATTGAGAATCTGAAGGTATAATCTGGGTGCAGGGACCCACAGCAAAGTCTAAAATATCCTGTCTTATTTTAAATGACTCTAGGGTTTTCTGCCACATTTACATCTCATTCCATAATACAATAATTAAACAGTTAACATTATTTACTAGTTAAATTACTTATCTCTTTTCCTTGATTGAATAAAATGTACACCCCAGAAGGAGACATGCCTCCATCTGATAAGCACCACCATTCTAAAACACGTAACCAAAGAAGGAGCCAATGGAAAATTTTCAAATTAAAACCTCTGAGATCAGATAATTCAAAAACTAAAATTAACGACTCCTGAATTACTTTTCACAGTTAGCAATACTAACAGTTTTTGAAATAAACTCAAAGAATAAAGTAGGTTTTCTATCGGATAAAGTGATAAAGACACTGCAACAACAACAACAAAAAAAAAATGAAAAACTGCTAAAGGATATTTTAAAAACCAGAACGGTGCATTTAATTAGTCAATGGGATATCAGCTTTCATATGAAAAAAATCACTAACAGAATTACTCGATACTCTGGGAAAGTTATCCATTATCAATAATTAACCCAAAGAAATTATATGTAACATTTTTTTTTTCTTTTTTAAAGGAAGAGTTTGAATAAGTCATGCATGTAACAGAAGCTGACCTACTTGTCTCTGTGAAAACACATTGCTACAAAAAAAATCCCAAATATAAAATGACCTTTATTTGGCAGTGTTAAAAACTTCTGAACTTTATTCTTATAAAGGAAACTAGTAACTTTGTGTATCTCCCCTTGGCTAGTCAGAGGGGAGAAAGAGGGTCACCCAGGAAAAGCACAAGCTTAACTATAGTCATTCAAGAAAGGTGCATACCAATAGAGCAAAACATGTCTAAATAATGACCATGTTTTAATCTAAGAATGCTCTTCCAAACTAATGTTAGAACTAAAAACAGAAACAAAATCACTGAAGGAATATACACACACAAAAATGCTCTTAAATGAATTAAACTAATGAGCTTTTTCCCTTTTATTTAAAAGCACAATTACACATCTAAGGAAGATAAAGAGAATTTTATTTGTTCATTATTAAATAAAATTTGTATTTTAGAGTGCAATGCTTATAGATTCCTAAGTAACGAAGTCATGAAATATATACATGTACACACACAGACCTGCATGGGTGCACTGAACACATAGGAGGTGGTGGAAGATGAGGGTGGTTTTCAATGGTCACCGTTTTCTTCACATGATCCTGACTGATATCTTCATACATGTGCTCAACTGTTAAAGGTTGCCTTTGCTGAAATCAGAAAAAATATACAATGAAATAACTTAAAAAAAAAATTTTTTTTTAACTTCAAAAATTTTAGGTCTAAACTTCAATGATTATATTTATCCCCACATCACTTGCAATTTAGAATTCCAGCTTATTTTGGATTAAAATATTATTATGGAGAAAAATTAGAATTCATTTCTACCAGGGATGAGAGTAATCTATAAATTGAGGATGTCATACCAGTTACCACCTACTGCAGTAAAGACGCCATGAAATGGCAGATTTGAGACTATTAAACACCTTATAACTCAGCTTTTCAGTCTATTTTATTTTCTTGTTTTCCATTAAAGTCATCAGAATAATGGGATAAAATTTCTGATATTCTAAATGAATTAAGTGAATGAGTTAAAAAACAAAGCTTCGTCTGAAATTTGTGACAAAAAAAAAACTTGTGACACATTCTGATTCTGTAGTGCTTGATGTCTAACAAATAAAATTCTGAACAAAAGTTAACACAAATCAAGTCCAGTTTCTTTCTCATTTTGAAGGGATAAGCTCAAAGGCTAAGTAATAAGTAAGCAAAATTATTTCTGCTTAATTCTTAGTGTTTTCATATTGAATAATTCATAGCTACTTTCAAATAAGATTATTATTCATAAAATTATAAAACAAATGATTTCCAAAAGTTAAAAGACTACAACAAATGCTCATGAAGTTAATAAAGAAATTAAAGCCAACAAATTAAAATATTTACATTAAATACATTTTTTATCTTTACCTCATCATAGCCAAACAACCAAAGTCGTGGTGTTTGGTAATATTTATCATAAGTGATGTAAAGGTCATAAGTTCTGGTTTGCAAAATAGCATCTTCACTTCCAGCATCAATTTTAGCTTTACAAGATTCCACTATTTTCCTTGTGTCAAGGGTAGCCTGGCAAAAATAGAGAAAAGTTTACAGCCATTAAAATCAATGTATCATTTTCAACCTTTTAGTTACGATCAAGTGTAAACTCAATATAAATGTGAAATTTTAGAGTATTTTCCCACTGTACATTTCTTTGAAACAAATATAACTTAAATTTCAAAGCTGAAATGTTATAACCAATGTAAACATACAAATAAAAAATTATGATGAAAGATCAAGATATTAATAAAAACAACATAGGATCAAGATATTTATCCCTAATTTATTCATTACAAGGAAAATTCAATTTACAAACCTCATCTGTTTCCAACAGTCCACTCTCTTCATATTCTGTTAGAAAAAAGCAATAGAAGATGGTCACATTCAACATAACTTCCAAAAGCAAATTATACCTTACTTGATAGTATCATTCAAAAAGTGATTTGTGCTTTGTTTCTTCAGTGAAGATACGGAATAGTAAGCATGAGCTAATTCAGTACTTCCAACACAGCAGATGCTTCACCTGACAAAATCAGAAACAGCCAGGAGACCTTAAGGCCTACTGTACACTACAGTTATTAGTAACACTAGTTGGTACAATCACAATGGAGAGCTCAGTGACTATAATGTGCAAAAGCTGTGCTTATTAGGGATATCAGTGACTTCCACTTTGCTGAATTCAGTGGCAAATATCCAGTTCTTATCTTAATTCATCTCTTAAGAATATCTGACATGGCTTATTCTCTCCTTTTAATAATTTCATTGTTTGGCTTTTAAGACACTTTATTTTCCTGGTTTTCCTCTGGTTTCTTCTTCACTATCTCCTATAACTGGTTCCTCTTCAACATCTCAACTATTTTCCCCTAAACTTGCCTAAAGGGCTCAGTTTTTGAAACTTTTCTCTTCTCTATGCACATTTACTTCCTTGATGATTTTATCTCAATGGTTTTCAATACTGGTAACTTTCATAATTGTTCCCTGGCTACAGATCTCAACATCTAATTGGTTACTTACATTTCCACTAAATGACTAACAGATATATAATGTGGACATTTCAGATGTATGATGTGGAAAAACAAAGCTCCTGACTCCTCTACTCAGTCTTATAATTATCTCCTAATGGTATCTTTCCAGATACTCAGGTCAAATACCTTGGAATCATAATCGACAACACTACCACATCCAAACCAGCAGCAAATTCTTTTGGCACCACCCTCAAAGTATATTTGGAATGCTACTGTTGATCATCACTTTCAGTGTTAACTATCTGAACTAAACCATCACCATTTCTGGCCTAGATTATCAAAACAGTCTCCTAACTGCTGTACTTCATCATCTTTTAGTCTTTTCTCCACAATGTAGTCACAGTCATAAATGAAATCTCATTCTAGGTCACTCCTCTACCTAGAAACACCAATGGCATCTTGTGTCTGTACGCCTGGTTTTTACAAGCGAAAAACTCTGACTTTATACCTTACTACTTTCCCCTCCTGCTCTGGACACAGGATCCTCCTTGCAATGTTTTATGTAAGACACACATAATCCTACCTCAAAGTGTTTTCATACTTAGATATCCAAATAATCTCACTTCTTTCTTTCTAAGCCTTATTCAAAAGGTAGGTTTACAATCAGGTTTTTCTTGATTAACCCATTTAAAAGTGACAACATTTAGAAGTGACCCTGATCCAACTCCCTTTATCCTCCCTCCTTTATTTTTCTAAAACTTATAACCATCTAATACAGTGTCTTGCTTATCTGTTGTTTCGGTTCATTTCCCCTAACAATACTTTCATGAGATTATGTCCACTGTTTTCTCTCTACCACCAAAACCAGTACATACTGTATCGCTTAATATTTCCAAGTAATGAATATAAAATACCTATTGTTTTCTCTTTCTATATGACTACATCTAGAGGAATTCTTTAACTCGATCCAAACGAAATGTTATCAAACATAATAAAAGGATGTCAGATACGCAAAGCAATCTCACAATGAGTACTCTCAAATTTTTCACTGGAGTTCTTCCTACCCACTACCCAAGCTTCGACAGTCATTCAAGTAAATTCCAGACAGTTGTTCTTAGAGATCTTATGAGATGTTCAGGAGGAAATGAATTAAACAAGTAGATATGGAATTCAAGAATTCTGGATAGGTTCAGATATGACAGTTTTGAAAACAAATGGTATGTGAGATTATTGTGAATATTTTGGTTTCAAGTAACGCATTTAGGTTTCCCCAAAATTTGCAAATTTACCATAAAAATAAGGACAATAACTCTCACTAAAATTCCCCAATAGGTAAATGAAACTTTGTTCTACTTTGAGATAACTTAAGAATTAGCTTAAAAATCTGTATCTTACAGCTATATCCAGCACTAAAGATTTAAGATGAATATCTGTCCCAATAGAAATAATACTGTCAAGATTATCACCTTGGTGAAATAGATGCATTTCAACATCATCAAAATAAGGCCTGCACCTATTAAATTTAAATGTAAACCAAACAAAACCTCTCTCTAGGCTTTTAAATGTTAAAATTGAGAACTCAATGGAGAATTCTTAATTCACATGAGTTATAAATATTCCAATATTCAAGCGTGTTTAAAGCAAATCTAAAACAAAAATACCTTCCATATCTGCAGCTTCTCCTTCTTCTTCTTCTTCTTCCTCCTCACATAATGTGGAGCAATCTTGAAGTTTTATACTGTCCTTTGAAATTAATTATAGTAGTTACTTAAATCTGTTTAAAATTCAAATACTGAGCACTCATGTGCCAGCAGGTGCTAACCACTATGAAATAAGAATATGACAGTTCATATCTTTAGGAAAGTCCTATTTTAGTGGTGATAACAAACCTGCAAATCAATTATAAAAGTGATGTGAAAAATGCTGTGACTGAAAAATATAAAACAGTATTTTTAGTTAACCAATTCATTAGTATTGGAAAATCAATTTGGAATTAAGTTGCACACATATTTTAAAGGATAAAAAGATACATATTTATAAATCATAACACATTTATAAATTAAATTCCAAACTATAAATCACACTACTCTAACATCTTGACTCTATTAAGCAAAAATCATAAGATTTTTAAGTGACTATAACATATAAGAGATCACAGCTCTGTTTAACATTATGAAAGAATAATGCTAATCAAAGACTAGTCTAATATGCAAATATTTTTTAACAAAATTACTACTTAAAATATTCAAAGTCAGTGGAGTAAGCAAAAAAAATTCAATTTACAATTTTACTTTGGCATGATTTTATTTATCACTAGAAATTTAAATCATGTGTCACTATTATGCCCAAGATGTGAAACCACAGAAAAAGATGGTCAATATCTTAGCAATTATAAAATGAGTGACTATTTGACAAACTGACCACTAAATGACATCTTAATGTCAATGAGGTTCATAACAGAAGCTGCCAATAAAGATTAATAATTGGGTCTGGATGCAAGCATTCTAAGCACTAATTTATTTTTTAAAAATGAATTCTATTTAATAATAGAGAATGACAAGAAAGATATTCCATTTACAGATATCCTAAGAGTAAGATAGCCCTCAACATCTAAGGGGTACTGTTTCCACATCTCCCTCTACCCATCCTTCCATACCAAAATCTCCAAATGCTAAAGTCTCTTACTTACAATAGCATAGTATTTGCACAAAACTTACACATAAGTTCCAGTAATCATTATTTCTAGATTACTTATAATACTATATTCATATTGTTTAGCAAATGACAAAGGAAAAAACTGTACATGATACAGACATAATTAGTGCAGGCCTAACTACACAGAACATATTTCTAATGTGTGATAGGCTGAATCCATAAATATAGAAGGCCAACAATATTCATCCATTAGAACACAAGAATGTTGGGAGAAATACTAAGTACATTATCACATCACATATGTCAAAATTCCTAAAGAATCATCATGAACTTATCCAAAATATGCTATCCAAACTACCCTGCATTTATCATTCCCAAAATCTAGTATGCACATTAATGGTTGAAGCAAATAGGTTACAAAGCAGCAGTCATGTGTGATTTCTCGTTAATCAAATTCTCCAAAAGTAGATTTTCACAAAGATATATTCTCAGACCAATGACATGAATCTTAATCTCTAGCAAGCATAAATTTGTACATTAAAAAAATTTCTAATTTTTAAACATTTCCTGTTAAGTTCCAGTAAAAGATCTACAAAGATTTAAATGACAAAAAGCACAAAAATATTAAAATAGTAAATGTTAAAAAGAATGTTTCATAAAGACTAAAGAAATGACTGTTCTGCCTAAATATTTAAAGATGAAGACTTTTTGTATTATTTTTGTCATATCAAACTACAAAAATAAAGTTTTTTTTGATATGAATACAATCTGAATATATTCAAGAAGAAAAACTCCACCGGTTCTAAGCCTTCCACTAAAATAAATCATAAAAATCTAATTGACTTAGTTTTTAATCATTTAAAATATAATTATTTTGGATGATTTCAAACTAAAGTTTTCCTTTCAATTTTCACAAAAGAAAAAAAAATCCACTCAAATTAACAATAGTAATTTAAGAAAATAAAGAAGGAATGAGTAAGGAAATGCTAGAATTTAAACAGTATACCATGAACATTTACTAATCAGCAAGTAAACTCCCTTAAATAACTCCAGTTAAAGAACACTTGTGACTAAAAATGTCATCTCTTTTAAATTAGCTTAGAAGTCTTCCCCATTTTTGGAAAATAGTTTTTATAGTTTAACTGCCCAAATGTTTTACTTAACTAAAAGGCAAATTAAGAAAAACAAGAGCATTAGGAAATGGCAATGTTTTGGCACACTAATAAAGAAAAATGACAGGGAAAAAGCATCTGGAATTTAAAAGACTTTGATAATATCAGAATTCCAAAAAGACATAAGTAATCTTAAAATGAATATAATACATAAAAATGTATACATATTAAAACTAGGTCACCGAATTTAGAAATGTAACTAATTAGCCAGTACCTTGCTTTCCAGTGTAATCTCCTTAACAGCTTCAGTTATTCCTGCAACACCTGTTTAAAATTCAGTATCAAATAAAAGCTATGAACATCCCCCATTTAACAGATTCAAGCAATACAAAAACACCTAACATGTAAATTCTCTGAAATGACAACTTAATGTTAGTAAGCACCATTTTTTTTTTCCAAGTGAACTCTAATAGTTATACAAATAGTGTAAAATAAACTTTTAGGATTTGGAATAAAAATCATATTCAGAACTCCAAATAATTCATGCAGACACACTTATGAAAGTCTTAGTCAATATTTTTAACAAAAATTTATTACATAATTTCTATAAATAGTATGAGAGATACTGAGTTTTCAACAATGAATCTCCATCTTCACAGAACCTAGGATACTTACAATTCTTTTAGTGGTCATTCAGCAAATAATTATTAGAGACTTTTAAACGGCAGTTAAGTGGAATAAATACGAAGACAGGATGAGTCTGTCCTTGAGCTCACTATGCAAAAATGGTGTATGTAATTAAGGAACTTTGAAACAAAGTACTGCTCACATTTAGTATTTCTTATTGACTTTCTTTTATTTAGAAACACAAAGAAAATATGAATATTTTAAAATTGCTACTGAATTGCCAGTACTTTAAAAATCTGGTATACAACAAGGAAGTTTTTTCTTCTTTTCCAACTCATCTCCTGCTATTCAGGTAAAAGTCTACTATGACAAATTGTGCTAAATATATCTTTTTTTCCTTTTTTAACTATCAAGGATCTCAAAAGATTGTGAGAGCCAAAAATTTGAATATACATCACTATTCACCACTTACCTGTGTTATGGTAAGTATCTACCCACCCGCCATCACCATCATCTTCTTCAATGATAGCTTCCAATTCATCTGAATATTCCATTTGTTTGCACCGCTTATAGCATGGCACTACAAAAAAAAGGATACAGTTAATAGCATATTATCAGCATCCTATCAATTTAAAAAATTTATTGTATAAAGTATTTTCACCACCAAAATATTAGGTAATTATTTTACTTATAATGAAACTGATTGGTTCAACAGGGTCAGTTTATAGACATATATTTGATTACATTTTTCTTCCCCTAAATAACTTTGTCAGAAGACAAGTGAACTTTTTACTGCAAGTTGGTTCTATTTTTAAGTATTCTTTACTCTGATCCATAAAGAAGAGCAGATTGAAACCAGAGATAACTTTCAACTGCAGATTAATGTACAAGTTAATGGCTTTACTTTCAGAATATGGAGTTACTACCTTTCATTCTAGAGGACGTAGAGGTGTTCTTTTCATTTGAACTGCTAGAGTAACTTGCAATATGAGTTAATCCATATTTAAGTTGCATTTATTCATAATGAATAAATCAGTGTGAAAATCACTAAACTGTTAAGTATACTATTTTATATCATATCAGTATCAAGTTTATAATATAGTAAATGTGTCCATTAATGGATACTATTATTCATAAAAGTCTAAAATTGAAAAAATAAGGCAAGAATATTATCATGTAGTGTCAAAAAACTCATTAATCTAGTTTTTCTAAAATAAGCAGAATATAAATGATGAGTATCAATGAAAAAATGCTATAGGAAGGAAAAAATTGATGTCTGACATATAGTGTTTTCTCTGTAATGTAAATTAAAATAAAAATTTATGTATTTTTATGTGATAAGGACTAACCAATCTTTTGATATTGTTTTCAAATTAATTTCATAAATAAGAATATCTGTTTCAAGACATTTCTTTTTTTTTTTTTTTAACTAGGTCTAACTATGTTGCCTGGGGTAGTCTCAAACTCATTAACTCAAGTGATTCCTAGCCTCAGTCTCCCAAGTAGCTGGGGTTACAGGCATGTGCCATCACACCTAGCTCAAATCATTTTTTGTACCTACATGCAAACTTTCATAATCATGATGAATAATAAAGCCTTTAGGCTTGAGTTTTCTTGTCAAAGTGGTAGTATTCATTCATTTCCATGAAAGAGTTACATTCAACTTTAAAACATCCAATGAAAAGTCTAACTGTGCTCTGATTCTTGTTCCTCCATAATTTAAAACTAGACTTTTAGTGTTAAAATAACAAAAAAAAAAAAAAAGAAGCTAAATGTCAAAAAAGAAAAAAAATACTTAGGCAACTGAAAATGCAGTCTTATTAAAGTATATAAATTTGTCTGAGAGAAGATGTACACAACTTTAAGCATAATTTAAGATTCATAAATTCTAAAATTCTTTTGAATAACTGTGCAAAAGACCTATATAGACAACAGAATTCTTACCATTTTTGGTGACCAGAAATTGCTTGCCTGTTGGTAGGTACGCCTTTACTTTCAATTCTTCTCCTGTAGCCCTTTAAATTGAATAAAAAGCACCAACCCATAAAAAAATATTTTAAAAGACAAAGACAGAAAAGATACCATAAGTAAAGTTCAATACTACATAGTGCTTACCTCTGAGAAAACTGTTTTAGGATTTATTTAGGAAGGATGCCATTAACAGATGTACATAAGAGTACGGAAGAGCACAGTGATAGGTGAACTGCACTAAGCTACAGACAAACTTAAGGGAATTGAAATTATCTTTTAGACAGAAAAAGGCAGAATAATGTAGAACTATTAAACAACTATTATGCTTGCATCTAAACAAAAAGAAAATGGTATTTTTCACCATGGAAAATCTCAATTCAGCTTTTTAATCCTAACATACTTATCTTGAGATCAAGAAAAGGTAGAAAAATAGCTGCAAAACCGTATGTATCAAAGTAGGTGGTTGCCTTACACCAGAATGGCCCACATCAAAAAAAACGGGCAACAAGTGCGGGCGTGGATGTGGAGAGAAAGGAACACTCTTACACTGCTGGTGGGAATGTAAACTGGGTCAGCCACTATGGGAAGCAGTGTGGAGGACCCTCAAACTGATGAAAATGGAACCACCATTTGACCCAGCAATCGCTCTTCTGAGAATCTACCCACAGGAGACCTCAATACTCAAACAGGGACACAGCACTCAGATGTTTACTGCAGCACTATTTATAACTGCAAGGGCATGGAAACAACCCAAATTTCCCAAAACAGATGAATGGATAAAAAAGATGTGGTATATATACATAATGGAATATTACTCATCAATTAAAAATGACAAACTTGATGAATTTGTGATAACAAGGATGGATCTAGAAGAAATATTAGGAGAAACAAACCAGAAAGAAAAAGACAGAAACCAACTGGTTTCACTAATATATGTGCGATAGGAAAAACAAAAATCCAGGAGGAAAAGTCAAAACAAGCTAACAACCAAATTAGAGAACACAATGGGGGGGGGGGTAAGGGGGTACTTGAGATGGGGGAGTGGTCAGGGATGGGAGGTGGTGGGTGAACCCCAGGGAAAACAAAGATGATATATATATATATATAATATATTATATATATATAATTTTTTTTAAAAAGTAGATGGTTGGCAAGATCTCTGTTGCTACCACTATTAAGAGAATAAAGATAATTTGGATCACAAAATGATTACATTGATAATGATTGAAAGTCAAAATACTTACTGAGGGTTTATTGTATGTTAGACTTAGATGCTAACCTGCATGATTTTCATTTGCTTCTCAGAATCCAGTATTACCATTTTATAAAGTAAACAAAAGCTTAAAGAAGCCAATGGTCAAAAGACCAGAAGGTACAAAGAACTGGGATCAAATCAAACTTATGTTTTTTAAATACTATTCCCTTTGAGTCAGTCAACTATAATAGTTCTGGTATTTAGGAGCTACTCCAGAATATTAACAAATTGTTGAAAGATTCTTCTGTGGGCCACATGGAACTGGCAATACTAGGGTAGCATGTGGTGTCTGTTAAAGATATGTACATAAATTTGGAGTTGTGCTGCCATTTCAAACTTCTGTCAGAAATCCAAACATAGATTTGAGCAAAAATAAAGACAGGAAATGATAAAATATCATTTGGTCAGCATCTAGGCTCCTTTAGACCATTTTTAAGTATCAAATTCAACAATGCCATGATAGTGACTGAGTGCTGAAAAAAGATACAATAAGACCATGATGACTCCTCCACACACACAAAAAAGAGCATGCAAATAATCTGATTCAAAAGGAATTGCTATTTTGGCATTATCTGTTTAGTCAAACAGTGTGGACAATGAAGAAAGACATCACTGAATTTTCATTTACAAAAAATTATGACATGAATCTGACATTTCAATCATCACAATTCATAAAGTGGAGCTAACTATAAACAACCAACTGCTAAAAGATAATCCTGTGCATAAATAAAAACCTCTTAAAGCAATACTAAAAATTATATCTTTAAACTAATTGAACTTTTAAGGGGTATAAAAAAGAAATTTGAATTAAAAAATGTGCTATCACAGAAAATTCTAAATTAATTCTTTTTAAAGCATATTTAAAATTTTACATATCCATTTGACTTGAAATATACATATATAGAAAAATTACAGGACAGACTCTTGCTAAATATATTTTTAACAGACAATTTAGGAAAGAGAAAAACAAGTTAATCACCCTTTAAATCAGAAAGCTTCTACAATATTAACTGAATTTTAAAAATGAAAAAGACACATGTAGGAAAAATAAGGACATTAAAAAAGACATTTTGTCTTTTGTTGGTATGTAAGAAACAATGTTATAAAAGATAAAGAGTAACTGATAAAAAATAGTAACAACTCTTTTAGATATGTGTTAAATATAAAAATTTAGGAAAATAGGCAACAGGAAAAAAGAATTCTAACTCTGGCTTAAAACAGTTTACTTGGGATCTTTAAAGAGATTAAGGAAAATATTATCAATTAGTGCCTCCTTATAGAGGCCCTACTCCCAAATAAAACTATATTGTACAATTGTAATTGAGAACTGTCACTGAAGGGGATAAAAAAGCTATAACAAGTTGTATCATTTATATCCATATAAGATGATAATTTCAAACAATTTGAGCTGAACTAAAATAGTTCTGCCAGTATTAGGATCAATTTTTCAGTTATTGTCACTTGGTCTTACTCTATGTACCTGAAACTCATAAAAGTGAATTTGTTTTAAAATAATTCTTTTTCTATTAAGAGTATTTAAATTCTATTTTATGGGAACTTCTAAGATGCCTAAGTTATAATTAAAAGAGAAGTTCATAAAGAAAATAATTGCATAACTCTGCTACAACCAGATTTTCAACTAAAACTTTTATCAGCATTAAAAATCTCTTAACTTTTGAGCTAATTCCTAAAAAAGGAAGTATATTTTGAACCTTAACAGATTTTAAAGAGCCTAAGAGTCTGTAGAATTTTTGCATTTATGCCCAAATTCAATAAAACTTTAACTTAAATTAGTTGACCACATGTATTAAATGCCTGAACATTTTTTACAGACCTACCACAGAGCAGACCTAAACAATATAAAGAAATAATAGTAAACAAAGATATATATCTCAAACATGTCCATATTTTGTGCTAAAAGAGTAAAACAAAATAGGTATCATGTTCAATTTTTTTTTTTTTTAGTTTAGCGTCTCACTGGGGAAACTGTTTAAGAAAATCTACCAATAAAAGGTTTAAACCTATTTTTCAAACACTCATTATTATGAAGTTACACTATTTACTAATTTTTCTATTCCTTATTCAAGATTACTTACCATTGCCATGTCGGACAGTGGTGGACTAAGTGATCGCCAGCTGCCACAAACTATTCACAATGTAGAAGGAATATGAAAAAAAAAAAAAAAGGAAAAAGAACAATTGAACACCACTTAATACAAGGCAGTAAAAATACCACAGTAATTTTCCTGTTACATTGATAACCAATAATCAATTAATATAAGACCAGTTCCAAAATTACCAGTCTAACAGTTTATCTTTGATTAATATTAAAATTATTAGGATTTAATATCCATAAAAAAGAAAAATAATCTTTGAAGAAAAATCATGAACTATTTTTTAAATTCAGTTTTTAATCACTGGATTAATAAAGCCCAATATGTAAAAAAATCATGAAAAGAATAAAGGTAACATTACAGGATTTAAACTGTTAAAAATCACTTTATGTACAAATAAAAATATAGAGAAATTCTTGCTAATGGGTAAAAGTTCAATGAAAATCTTTAAGTTATTAAATAGGTTTATGATGTAAAAAGTTTATTACATCGTAATGCATATTTCTTCTTCCTTTTATTTTCTATTTAGGTAAGAGACAATTTTGAAAGCTTTTTCACTCTCTTCTAGGAATCTTTAAGAAGAAAAATGTTCACCAAACAATGTGGGGAAGTTATCAGCTTTTGAATTGACTTGTAAAACACCTTTAATTAAGAAATTGAATCCTCTAACAAACCTTGGACTTTCTGGGCAGATTGAATACAATAAAAAGTTTTATTTTTATACAGAAATTTAAAAAACAGACCCAGGAAGAAATAATCGTTTTGAGAATTTCCATTATACATGAAAATGAAGTGACCTTACTGAAATCCTGCTTATTTCTGAAAGTAGAAAATGAAAGTCTGTTAAGCATAACTGAAGTGTCCAATTCAAGCAATATGGGCACATACTTTCACAATCAATTCTATTTCACAACAACTCTAGATTAAAATGTTATTTATGGATTTGTCACACAGCAAAAAAAATTACAGTATCTTTAATTTTCTAATGTCTTTCTGAGAAATGTATGTCTAAAATAATGTTTTGAGGTGGTAAAATTTTATTAAGAATTATGAAAGTAATTTAAGATGTATCACCAAGCTAAGTTTCAGCAGTAAATTCCCAAGAATAACTTTACATGTCACTGTTCTTTTATTTCAATAGTTGTTTTATTTAAATTGGTTACATAAAGACAAAAATCCAAAAGAAAACAATATTCTCACCACATGTTGTATTTTGCTTTGCTGCAGAGCTGTTACATTTAACTGTGATCATCAAGAATGAATTTATCATTATCAAGAGTACTAATTTAGCAAAATATAAGTAAAGCAAAGAATTTTAAGACATCTTTTATTTCTATTTATTTTTTGAGTTCTGTATTTTATTTACTTATTTACTTATTTATTTATTTAATATCATCTACCCCAGGGTTCTCCTAACACCTTATCACCCATGAACCATCATTATAATCATAAGACATCTTGTCACCTTGAGGTCACAAAGCACCTTTTGTGGCCTCTATTAAGTACACACACACACACAACTGATAGGTAAAGAAAACTGTAACAACCCCTCCACAGTCATCTGTCCTCATTACAATGGCCACTATTACATGTTTTATATCCTCAACCAAAACAGAATGTAAGACAAAGACTCAGATTTCTATAATTCAATACCGCATGCAGCTCTCTCTTAGTTAATCATGAGTAACTCCAAAAAGATGGAATACATATTAATGTGTGATGTACAACTGTATTTCACAAGCTACCTGCTATTACTTCTTAATCAAGTATTCATACATACAGACTCTTTTAGACAGGCAATACTGTTAGAAAAAGCCTGTCTCTCTTCTATGCACAGCATTTCCATACTTCTTAATGAAAAAAAAGAAAAACAGATAGCTCAAACTGCCAGTCAGAAACTCAGGAACAGTAAGAGAAAAAAAAAAAAAAAAAAAAAAAAAAAAAAAAAAAAAAAAAAAAAATGAACAGATCAACTCAGTATTTATTCAAAGTAAATTATGCCTTCTCATTTTACCCCTCTAGATTCATTCATTCTAATCTAACTCAATGCTGTAATTGTGCTCTATCCCAGTCCAATATTATGTGGTTGGTATACAGCTGAACTCATTTTGCTCTGCATTTTTTCAAAAATAGGAAAATTTACAAACCGCTTAATGATACAATTAAGTACAGTAAACATATTCATCGTAGGATTAGCAGCTGCTTTAAAACAGTTTGCTTAATTCTATCCAAAGACCACAAGACTCCAATTTCCAAATCCAACTATCTATTTACTAATTAGTCATCTTCACACAGAAGAGAAAAAGTCAGAGTACATGAAGAACAGTACACTTTCATCTCTGTTGTTGATTTCAAAATATTTAGTTTTAAGAGTTAGGTCTAAATTATACCTTTGTTTGGTATGAAAGTTAATGATATCCTTAACATCAATACTTTGGCATTCAAGGTATTAAACTCATAATTCTAAGGCAGAATAGATCCCTTGAAGACTCTCTAGACAAAACTCCTCACTTTATACATGAGTAAAAATGAAGTCTGTTCCTAGCAAGTTAATTGGTTTGCCTGAATCAGAGTAAGAGATTTTAGGGTAATACATCTAAAAGGCAGGTGTCCTGTATTCTTTCCATACTATCATGTGTCTTCACTAAAAACTGACAATTATAGATTTAAAAATAAATGAGTTTAGTACATTGCTCTTACAATACACAAGAATGTGGGATGAGTGATTTATTCTATTATCAGAATTTTGGGACTAGAGAAATTTATCATAACTGAAAACAAAAAAAACAGTTAATGCTCTGGTTTGAGCTCCTGGAGTTTACAGCAACAGCCAGACCATACAAGGCTCATTTCAAAATGTTCTTTTTCAAAACAAAGAATAAAGTTCCATTACTAGTAAGTGGTACTTTTAATAGAACTTTTCTTTATTTCTTTGCCAAATCATCCCTTACCATTTATTAGACTAAAGAAAATAGGAAGCAATGACAATTACTTATTATATTGAAATCTAAAAGGGTTTTTACACCAGTATTTATTTTTTAAGGATAATAAACACTGTTTTTATTTGTATAGATTTGGTAGATAAGTAAAATTAATCCTCAAAACATAACTCCATATTAAAAGTTCAACTAAACACAACTATCCTAAGCTGTTTCAGCATTAAGCAGATTCAACGATTGGTTTGTACAAAAAGTGAATGGTGAGAAATTTGTGTTAAGTATATACGACTGCATAAAATGTTGATATGCAAACAGCAAGTGATGTTTAAAATGGAAAGTCATGAAATGGATGCCTGGTTTAGACAGAAGATATGGCAGATATGAGTCTATTGCACAGTTCAATTATGTGTGTGTGTGTGTGTGTGTGTGTGTATGTATACGAAAAATTAAGTGACCTTAGGAATTTTTTCCATTCCCTCTCCCATCTTCATTTCTAAATAGAGGAAGCAGAGAGAAATATGAGAAGTGGAAAAGTCATGAGGGAAGTTGCATCTACTATTACACAGGAGTAAAAAACCCCAATAATATTGCTAATACACAGCAAACAACTTAATTTTACTCAATAAATATTAAAGTACAAAACATTTTCTTGGGAAAATCTTCAACACTCACCTCTTCTGGGGTGATAACACCTGTTTCCTTAAACTTTGATTCCTAAAGAGAAGAATAGTAACAACAGTATTATACTATCACTTCAAATTGTAATGTTTGTGGGGCAATTATCGTCTGCCTGGTACTCTTCTAGGAAATGTATACCACCTAGAAATAAATATATTACTTGTATCTGATCTCATGGAATATAAAAATCTAACAGTGAAAATGACATGAAAATAATTGCAGTACAATTTAATTAGTGCTATGATAGAGCAAAGCTCTTTGAAAAAAATTCAAAATTTTATGCAAACATTATGCCTTATAATGATTTTTGAGAAATGATCAAGTATCCATGCTTTACTGAACAGTGAAAGCACCTGAAAGATATTAAAATATATTTTAATTCAAGTAACATCTAAAGTAAGTTGAGCAATACTGGAAACCAAGTCTAGAAGGCATAAATCATTTCATATTTTCCTATTATTTTCACTTCCACCAAGCTATTGTCACAATAGTCACTCCTTTAAAGCAAAGGTCTTATTCATTTTTATATATTTTATAAATTTTAAGCTATATATAAGATTTCCTACAATTTAAGTTATAAGAACTTGTAGTAACACATAAATGAAAATTTATGAATATCGTTTATTCAACAACTATTTAGCAAAAAACTACTATGTGTCAGACTCTATCTGCAGCATGAGAATATAGACCTGAATTCATCCTTGTCCTCAGAAGGAGTTTAACTCCAGTAAAGGAAGAAAAACTAAGTGGTAATCACCATGAAGAAAAGCTGAGAAGAAACTAATAGGGGTAGAAAGAGAAAAATAACCCTAATACAAATTAGTATGGTCAGAGAACAAAGATTTCACCAACAGATGAATATTGAGCAGAGACCTAGCCCAGTAACAAGACTGTCAGGCAGAGGAAAGAGTAAAAGCAAAAATAACACCAGGCAGGAAAGTGTATGATGGAGTAACAAAGAAGTCTGGCTTAAGCAAAAGTGAGCAAGGGTCAAGTAATAAATGAAAACAGGGGCTTCTACTAGGACCAGTATAAAGTCTTGATGGTTCACTGTTAAGGACTTTGGGATTTACTCTATGCCTTTCAAAAAATATTTTTCTAATTTTTACACAGGGATAAGGGATCACAAAGAGATCACTTCTTTCTTGGAGATTTATTTTTTTCACCCTATCTTCCCACATTTAGAAGAAAACCATAAGGATTCTCTCTGTAAACAAACAGTTTGCACAGGGAGAGAGGGCAGAGTTGTTCATTTTGTTTTCCTTGTTTACCAAAACTATACATCATACATACTGACATGCTAACAATTCCTTTTTAGTTTGGTGAAAAAATAAAATGTATTTGATAAAGTAAAACTGGCTAATGAAGTAGCAGTTTGTTTTTAAGTTAGGTCTCCCTCCCTAGCTTCTTGTGCCATAAAACTTAAAAGTTCTGACAGTTGTGTGTTACTTGTCTTAAATCTAGGGACGTTTCTGAAAAAAAAAATGACATAATATGCAAAACAATCATTTGATTCAAATGTCAAAATTATTTCCAAGTTCGAAGTTGACTGAAAAATTCTGACAGGTTTCACTATGAGCACAGCAAGAGTTGGAAATTCATAACCTTCAAGTTTATAAACCGTTCTTACATTTTATTCTCAACCTTAGAAAAAAATATAAAACAAGGTATAGGACTAACATTTCCCTATATTATGGAAAGAGAAGTGTAAAACTTTCCCACTGTTCCAGGCATACCAAAGTAAATTCCTGGATACAAAGAACTAAATATTTCCAAGGATATTTCATCAACACACCAAGATTTGTAAAATTTTAATTGAAAATTTAAGAACAAAATCACTGAGCGAGAACTTGCTGCTTATTTACTACCACAGTTCGCTTTTCCAAAAGGGAAAATAAAGTTTCATTAACATTTACTGTACATTAGTCATAAAAGTTTGAATGCACTTCTTGAAATTTACCTTTAAAAATAAGCCAGGCATTGTTGTATTACAAACTTTACTACAGAAATAATGTATTGCCAAAGTCAGTAAAAATTATCTAAGTGGGTCAGGTTGCACCTGATTATTGACGTGCAACATTAAGAACTCGTTTAGGCTGTTTTTAAACTCCCAGCTACCTGGGAGGCTGAGGCTAGGGAATCGCTTGAGTCAGCGAGTTCGAGACAACCCTGGGAAACGGAGGGGAAACAAACAAAAAAGTATAGGAAAGGAAGACATTTCCAGTGTTCAGTGGGGCTGACAAAGGTAATACCATAAATGTTCCCTTATTCCGCTGAACACGAACAAAATGGGCCTCAGGCACAACTATTTCAAACAGCTAAAAGACTGAAATTTGAATGTAAAAAATGGCATTACTTTAATACTGAACACTGATGATTTTTTTTATAAGAGGATAAATAACAGGATAAATAAAATAGAAGTTCAAACGACGTCGGGGCTCCGGTTTTCTTCACGTTCTGAAAACTACATGGCCGCGGCCAGCTCGACAGCCCCAGATTCGCCGAGCGCTCGCCGGCGGAGACCGGGTGCGCACGGCGAGTGGCTTCCACTTTGCTCCGAGCCTCCAGAAAGCACCAGAAAAGCCGAACGACACCACGGGTGGGGGCTGCACCTATTCTCGCGTACCATCCCGCCCACCTGCCTACCCACACCTTTCCCCGCGGGAAAACATGGTGACTCGTCGGGCGTCCGGTCCTCCGTTCCGGCAGAGCAGAGCGTGTGCCTGACAGCCCCTGCCAAGCCCGGCCCAGCTTACCTTGAGGACCGGGGTCAGGTACTCGGCCACTTCCAGCGCCTTTCCCTTCACCGTGTTAATGACATTCTGCATCCTGGGGCCGGAGTCGCGGCCGGCCCCGCAGCGGGGTGCGGAGGGCACCCGGGACGGGGGTCGGAAAGTCAGAAAATGTCCCCGCGGACGCTGACTCACTTAGGCACCCGGCCAGCGATACCCGAGGGGACGGGACGCGACGGGACGGACGGGACGAGGGGGAGGGGCGGCCGGCGCCGCGCGCGCGACTGCAGGACGCGCGCAGGGCCGGGCCCGGCTGTCACCCGGCCCCGAGGGGAAGAGTAGGACTGAGGGGAGAGTTGGGGACAGAAGTGGGCCCACGCGCGCCCCTCGCCCTCTCGGGAGCTGTCTTCTCCCCCTTGCTACACTGGAGCCTCTTCCGACTTCCCCTTCGCTCTCTTCTTGCCGTAGCTCCCCCGCCACCAGGCCCTCACGTGACACAGGACTCTCCCGACACGTGACGCGAGAAAGGCCCCGCTGGGGCGGAACCAGGCCGCTTCTCCCCTCCCTCCGGAAGCGTAACACTGAGCGCGCTTGCGCAATGGGCCGTCGCTCCGCTTTTTCCCAGTCAAGGCGTTACTGTGTTTTTTGTTCCGGACTAGAAGGACCGAGGGCAGAGGCTTTTTCGCCTTTCTTTTACTCCCATAGCTTCCCGCCTCTAGACTCCAAAAGCCGGTGCTGCTACTGAGGAGCTAAACAGTTATGTCAGCCCTAGTGTGTGCGCTCTTCTTCTAGAAGCTCTTCGGCGGGACTGAGGTAACCGCGCCCCGCGGGCAAAGGATTGCGCGTGCGTACGAGGGGAGGGCGCACCCAAAGAAATCCCTACTGCGCATGTGTGCCTGGAAGTCTTCCCTGGCTGTGAAGGGGAGCCTACTCTTCTGAGGGGAGGAGTCTCATCGGCCTCTGTACGCGTGCGCGGGGCCGGGCTGTCAGTGTTGCAATTCAGACCCATCTCCCACCGATCCTCCGGGACCAGCCCTGTGTTCCGTACACTAGCAGGTTTTGGGCATATTACTCACCCTACCCGCCTTGGAGTTTAGTGACCTCCATATATTAGAGGAGGATCTTAAGAGTCATTGATTTCTAGGATCCTTTCTATTTCCAATATTAACTGGTTCATTCAAAGTCACCAGCAGTATTGTGTAGCTATTTCCATCTTGATCATTATTCTAATGAAATATTTCCCAGTAAACGTTTCCCCACCCCTAAGGAAGCGTTTCTCCTGAGGAGAAAAATTACTAATCTGACAGCAAAGTTACCAAGGTCAGTGAAAGCTAAAAGAATTACTTTTGTACACACCCAAAGTGTTAATTACTCTGACTCCGGAGTTACCCCACGTGAAATTTTGACTCCCTATTTCCTTTTCTCGGTGTTTCTCCTCTACTCAACTTTCTTGATTTTGACATAGTCATTGCCAGACATCTAAGAAAAAATTCCGTACTCTGATCTTCACAAAGCAATGGTATTTTTACTTTATGTTCATCCTGCCAGTAGAATTGCTCATAAAAATGTTCTTCTCTCTTTAAGGCAATTAGAAAACAGTGTAATGGAAGGCAAATACTGTGGCCATCCTCTGCTATGCTCCTTTTCAACAATGTATACATTCCTGCTAGGGACCATATTCATTGCTTTAAGCTCAAGTCGCATCCTACTGGTAAAATATTCAGCCAATGAAGGTAAGTTGAGACTTGGACTATGGAGGAAGCAGTTTTATCTGGTCACACACTAACTCACCTGACTTTAGTTTCTTTGTATAGAAAATAGGGATAACACCCTTGCAAATACTCTGCTTCTTGTAACTGGTAGATTTAAATTTGAATCTTTGAACATTTATTTCTTAGCATGAAAATTTTTGATGTTGAATCAAATTTGGATCAGTCAAATACGTTTGACCAAGCCCTTTGCAGAACAGAGAATAACATCTGACCAGTCACTAGTGTTGTTGTGCCTGTAGCAATGTGTATGTATATGTAAATAAATATGTGACTTATTTTGAAATAGGCAGGGAGATATTTCTGTTTGGTTACTTGGCATTTATGAGGTGCTAATCTGAATTACTACATCACTGAGACTGTGCAGATTATCAGCTTTGATAAGTACTCAGTCTATTTTTTAAGTGTAAAAATTTGTTTTAAAACAGTTTAATTCTACAAAATTTTGTTGAAACCCTCTTATTAGTTGTTGAGGTCACATAAAACATTGGCAGCATGACCTTTAATGTTCTTTTTTGAGTAGTCACTTGAGTAAGTCTTCTAATTCAGTTGACATTTATCTGGTAGGCACTAGACTATGTATTGGTAACAGTTTAAATTGCATGGGACATAGTCTTTGTTCTCAGAACTCACAGTTTATTAAAACACACACACACATACACAAAACACATATATCATGAAAATAGAGTAAATGCAATTCTGTACCAAAAATGCAAAGGGAGTTTATAGAGTATAAAGTGTTCTATCTGGGGAAGGGTGATATGGAATGCAAAAAGATCAACACCTCTTTGATAAGGTAACAGTGATCCAAAAGAAGACAAGTGAGCAGAAGTATTTGAAGCAGAGGCAACAGCCTATACAAATGACCAGAGGTATAAAAAAAGCAATATGTGTTATTCAGAATTACTGGACAAAAAGTTTAAGGATATGAAGGAGGGAGAAAGGAAATAGTAATGAGGTAATTAAAGACTTCATGGAGTATCTTTATTCTCTAGACCTTAAAGTCTGAGAGATAAGGTATACTTGAAGGATTTTTAAGTAACTGAGTAAAATAAGAAGGACTATTGTGGTGATAGACTAGAGGGGAGTAGATGCAGCCTGACCAGCTACAGGTTTATTGCAAATTCAAGCCACACATAATAAAGACTAACCAAGGTTTTAGAAGTAGGAATAGAAAAGAGAGAATAGATTCAATCAGTATTCTGCACATAGGTGTAGAGAATATAATAAATGTGGAGATTAAAAAAGATGAAGTATTAGATAGCTCAAAAGTTTTATTTGCCAAGCTGAGTGGATTGACGATGTTTTTGTTTGAGATGAAGACTATTAGAAGAACAGGTAGAAGTAGAACTGAGCTTAAGGAGATTACGTAATACTAGGTGTGTGTGTGTGTGTGTGTGTGTGTGTGTGTGTGTGTGTACACACTTGGATTCTAGGTATATATCTTCCATGAGGCCATGGAAAGAGCCATTTTTGCTTACTGCAATATTTTGCAATGTCTACAACATCAAATATGAAGGAAATGTCAATTTAATGACTAATAGGAGGTGTTTAGTGGCTTTAAGTTAAATATTCCAGAATATAGACTTGGAGACTTTAATGTTAAAATGATATCTAAGTCTAATATAGGGCTTATGCAGGGTAAGACCACAGATTGAGAAAATAAGAGCCAGACAGAATTCCAAGGAAGAACAACATTTTACAGACCTGCTGAACTCAGAAGGACAGTAGGAAAAGAGAAAAAACCTAAACCACATGATTTACAGAAAGGAAGGAGTTTGAAGACAGAGGAATGCAAAATGATAAGAATTAAAACATAACCTTTGGAATTAGTAATTCAATCTGGGTGGCCTCAGACATGGTTGCTTAGAGACAAGATCTGAATAAAAAATAAGTAAAATGAAGACAATGAATGTTGACTCTGTTCTGGGAAGAACTAGAGAATGCAGGATTTTTTTTTCTTTTAACTTCCAGTGGGAGAGTTTTGTATGACAAGGAGAGACCAATTAGTAGAAGAGGACAAGAAGGAAGATATACTAAAGCCAGAGAAACTGCTTATTAGAGCAGAATTTTAAAAAGCAGAGCAGGTTTTAAAAAAGGAGAATGGGTGAATAGTCAGGCCACGGCCCTTTCTTCTAGAACCAAAGGGAAATCTAAGGACAGATGTATTGCAGATAAGGTATATGCATGTGAGCATAAAGTGAGTCCAGGGAGAGCACATATGCTGTGACCTGGTTTGGGATCAACCATGAGAGAAATATGTGAAAAAAAGTCAGTGAAAAATAAGGATGCATTCCAAAGCAGTGACAAGAGAGTTGACACCTGAAGCCCACCACACTTGAGCCCTCATTTTCACTTGTGTGTATCATGATAGAGGGTAGCACAGGGTAGTACTTGAGTATAATAGAGTATGATTTTATTCTCACTTTGATGCTTTAACTAGGCTTTGAATGACAGAGAAAGTTTAACCAACAAATATTTAAATTCAGGTGATCATTTGTTAAGTGCTTGCCTAAGTATAGAATACTGTTAACTGCCAAGGTATATGAAGATCACTGTCATGGCCTCTTTCTTACAAAGAGTTTGTATTCTAAGGGTAAGACTCAAAAAATTACTTCCATAACTGCAACATGACAACTCTTTTAGAGGCGGTGCTTCAGGATCAGGAATGAATAAACAATTGTTTATACTTGGGTTAACAAAGTCAGGAGGAATTGTAGAAAACAGGGAAAAAGTGTTTGAGAGAGAAAAAAATGTCAAATTGACAGTTTTTTTTTTTTTTTTTTAATAGAAACAAGCAAATACCAAAATGGAGAGAAAGTACATTACTTAGTCACCAATGGGGCAAGTTCATAAAGTATCTTAATGAATTGAATCAGCAATAAAGTTTATGTTTGTCCTTGGCAAATTATAGAGCATGTTGTTTGTTAAGATTTAGAAAAGAGGTTACAGCTAAGTTAAAGCATGCTGACCATACCTCATTTCCTAAATCAGTTGACCTGTAAGGTTGAATTTAGCTTTCCACCTTGCCAAAGGGTCTGGCTGCTTCAGAATATTTTGTCTTGGTGTCAGAGGTAGCCAGAGCTTTGGACCAGTTGCCTCTTCCTCCAAATAGCTTCTTTCTTTTATTCCTTGGATTCTTTATTCCAGAGCACCAAACAAATTTTCTATGTGTGTTAAGTTGTGAAACAGATGGGGAAACTCTAAGAGAATATCATAAAATGTACCTTTACTTTAACAAAACAAACAAATCACACAAGAAACCATAAACTAAGTAATAATTGGGCCAGGTTAATCTGTAAACTATCTGATGAGTCAGATGAATGTTAATGAATGATTAATGTAGAACAAGATCTATTTAATACACAATCAATTTAAAACAATTTAGAACAGTGTTGTGCCACAGAACGTTCTTTGGCTTTAGCTCTAGCCTCTTCTACTTGGTTAGCAGCAACTTGGATGAAAACATGAATGACATATTTATCAAATTCAAGGATAATAAAATGCTGAATGGGGTGAAGATTACCAATATACTAGATGGATTGATTTAAAAATCTAAAAGAACAAAGCAGGTTAGATCAAGTTTCATGTAGCCAGTATTAAAATTCAACTTTTAAGTTTTGAAATAGCTATAAGTTAATTGTATATAAGCATTATATAGAACACAATTTTTGGCTAAAAGATCATTTTTATTACATTTCAGAGAACAAATATGATTATCTTCCAACTACTGTGAATGTTTGCTCAGAACTGGTGAAACTGGTTTTCTGTGTGCTTGTATCATTCTGGGTTATGAAGAAAGGTGAGTCTTAAAATGGTATTAAACACTTATTAAAAAATCACAGAACCAAAAACTTGTAGAACTGGAAGGGACATTTCAGTTGTTTAGTATACCAATTTGTATGTGAGGATGCTATGTTACAAACATATAATATCATTATCCGTGTTTTTGAAACAAACTCAAAGAGAAAGTGTTAGACAGTGGAAACAGCATTTTCTAAATCTGCAGTCCAACTTGAGAGGTAGCATATTAACAAACTGTCCCTACTTCCTACACACAAGTACGCACAATGTATCGGAGTCAGACTGTGGGGCAGACTAGTTTAAGATCTTAGGGCTCAGTTTTATAAGCTATCCAGTAGAGGCACTAATTCCTCACATCTGATGCATTTGTGACTCAGTTGTGGCATATCCTCTTCAGACCCCAGTTACTGAGCCTAAATTCCTTGACTGCTTTGATCTGCTTCCCTTGTGAAGTAAACATAGAATTTAAAGTATTAAATAATGTGCCCAGAAAGATGTATTTTATATCAAGGATTTCAGTCCATTGAAAGTTACTAGTTAGTGGAATGCTCTTCTTAAATTTCTGTATTATTTACAACAATTAAAATTATTTTCATCTTTTCATTTTGCTTTATATCTGTTATATACCTTCCTAAGTTTTTAGAAATCTAGAGCTAGGATAACAATTCATACCAAGATTAAGTAAATTTATCAACTCTCCTCCCCCCATGCATAAATTTTCAATTAGTATCTTTCTTTCCTAATTCCCCCTGCCTTCAGGGTAAAAAAATTCCCCAGTAGTAATGGGTGGGTTTTTTCCTACTTATTCTAACATGTTGCTCAGTCTTTTGGCTTTAGACTTTGCCATATGTTTTTTTTAAAGAACAAATATATCCTCAGTTGCCTTAAGTGAAACTTCTTCCTCAAGTTGACAGAAATTCAGAGAGTCAGTATTCCTAAGGGTGTTGCCCAATGTCATTGATGAGGCATGGTGGGTTGAAGAAAGACAATTATGAAATACCATATTGACTGATTTCTAGAGATTCATAGTCACATAATGGGGCAAGTTTGTAAAGTCTCTTTTAAAGAATTATATTAGTAATCAGTACAATTTACAATCTAGATATTCTCATCAAGATCATTTATTGTTATCTTCTTCTCTTCAGTAGATCATCAAAGCAGAAGCTTGAAATGTACTTCCTGGAAGGAATTCTCTAATTTCATGAAGTGGTCTATTCCTGCCTTTCTATACTTCCTGGATAATTTGATTGTTTTTTATGTCCTTTCATACCTTCAGCCTGTAAGTAAATATGACAAAATTATGTTGGAAAAATACAGAGAAATTAATCCAAGGAAGAACTAATTTTTTTCTTTTTAGTGTTTTCCTTGTTAAGGATTGTTAGTTTCTCATTACCCTCATTGACCTCGTTGAGATTTATCCAGTATCATCTGACTACTGAATTAGCAATCTGATTGCTAGACTCTCACTGTTGAAGATTGCTATATTAAACTGTATTGACTGGTATGTGTATATGGAAGGGAGTGGTACTCCCTGGAAAATGAAACTGGAGCCACCTCTCTTTGTGGAACCATAATCAGTCTGCCTGATTTTTTTATCCAGTCCATGTCACCAACATCAATTAAAAACATCAACATCCAGGTCTTCAAGCAGACTTCTGTGATTAAATCAGAAAATTATTCACTGCATGTACTTCTCTTTCTTACCTGTTTTAATGTAGTTAATATGTGTTCTGACTCTATGATTTTCTTTTTCTGTTAGTCCAGTCATTTAACTAACAAGTTCTTATGGGTAGAAATTGTAATGTAAATGCTGAATACACCTGATTATACTGCAAATATCTCTCATCTCTTGGCATCCTCTCTGCCAATTTAGAGAGCTTTCAGTTAGCAGAATTAAAAATTAAAAATTACTCAGTTTGTGTTGCATGTATATTTTCCCTTTGATTTCATAAAATGAAAGTTTTTATTGACATTATTACTAAATGTGTTTTTAAGTTTCTTAAAGGAATAAAATCAGACATTTTGATCATAAATAGGATTTGTATTTGTACTAATCCTCAATTGGAACCTCTTAAATATTGCCAAATCAGATTTACAGTAGTATGAAAAGGTGGGAGTACTAGAGCACTGTAATCGAAAACTGTAAACAAAATCAAAAACAAATTCTTTTTTATAATTTAAAAGCCATGTAACTAATCAGGCCCCAGCTTTTCTAAATTTCAGTTGCCCAGCTGTAAAACCCAAAATCAGATAGACTGAGTGGTCACCTTCAGTTCCTTACAGCTCTGTGATCCTATTATCCCTGTGTATTTTGTCTAAAGACAATTTTTCTCCCACCTAGTAACATAATTTGTCACATTCAGTATGTATATATTAGTTTTATTTGTTTCCTGTAAATTAGCTCTAAATTTTCAACCCTTTCTTACATCCCCGATACCAGAACAAGATCACAACTTCCTTGTTCTCCTTCCAGCTTATTGCTTTACTTTTCCTTCCTCATCTACAACCATATATATTACAAAATAAACCTCACCTGGCTTATTCTGTGGTTGTGCCCATGTCTAGTTGGAAAGAATTTAGTAGAGATTTTTGTTAAATTTGGGGCAAAGATATAAGAGCAAATCCAGTAAAGACTAACAAAATTTCAAGAATAAACAGTTTTCACTAAACTGTAAAAACCTTAAAATAATGGTTCCCTAGAAGTTTAGTGAAAATAGTGTGTTTATTCTAAGAATTTTGCTAGTCTCTATTGGATCTGTTCTTATTTCTTAAATTTAATTGCATATTCACCAGTCTTGTTTATAATATAATATTGATACTCTTTGGAATTTAATCAAGTTAAAGTGACCTCGAGGAAGAAAGAAAAGTGAACTAAATCAGTAGGCTCTGTTTTTTAAAAATATTAATACTAGAAAAAAAATCTTGTCAAATCCAATTCTGGGGAGCAGTGACAAAATTTCATATTTTCTGAGCCAAACTATATGCATGTTAGGATTAGTCTCATGTGAAATAGGATGAATTCACAAAGACAAACTTTCATAGCATACAGCTAGCATGTTTCTAGGTATTTAGGACATTGTGTGAATAAATCCAAAGAATGGTCACATATGAATTTGATAGTGAAATAGTGGTATTGAATCACTGTATTTGAACCAGGAGTATTGATTAAATTCTTAACACAGTAAAGATGCTTAAAGACCTGTGCTCAATTTTCTTATGTACAAATGGCCTAAGAGTACCTGCCTCTTTACCCATACAGATAGTGCTGTTAGTCTTTAAAATGCTTTGAGAGCTTGAACATGTATGATTCGTAAGCATGATAACTGATATTTGTAGACCTAACTAAAGCTTTAGTATGTATTTCAGGCTTGCACATATAGATGATTTACAAAGGCATTTGGTGAATTTGAAAGCATATTTTTAAAGTCTGGACAAAAATTTGATCATATCTGATATCTGCATACATTTAATAAGTAATAAAAATGAAGTTAATCCTGTAGTGAAATAGCTACCCTAATTAACCTTCAGTTTTGAAGCAGAAAGATTTATTAAGTGAACCACAAAGCTGGATAAGTCCTGCCATCATTGTCTGGATTGTAACTCTATCATCTGTTTCTTTTCAGGCCATGGCTGTTATCTTCTCGAATTTTGGCATTATAACAACAGCTCTTCTATTCAGGATGGTGCTGAAGTAAGTAACTTGCTGTGAATGCTTACATCATACTTTAAAACATCACAGCCTTTATTGCAAATGATTACCCTGAGCACTGAACCTTTTGAATCCCAAGTCTGGGATTTTATTCCTAGTTTGTATATTGGGCAAAGTTATTTAACCCATATGGAAAGCAGCTCAGGTGCTAGCTTTTTGGAATCACCAGTAATTCAGTACATAAATTTTACTTTCTTAACATATCAAAAAAAAAATTTAATACTTAAATTTTTAGTACCAGATTTTCAACAAAGAAGTTATGAGCCCTTTGTTTTTTGGGTTTATTTTTTTCTCCCCCCCACCCAGATTTGCTAATTACTAATAGAGAACTAAGAAGTTCCCAAGATTGTTAAATCTTTGTTATTGACAAATTCTTTATTAAACTACTGAGATGAGTTCATGCTTTAAGCTCTGATTGGCAAAGAATTTACATGAAAAATCTTATCAAAATTGCATTCAGTGAGAATGATAGATTTTTAGATTTTTGAAAATGCTTTAACCAGTCTTTTCTATCTCTCAGAAGATCTTTGAGTACAATAAAAGTATTTAAGTAAATAGGCTCTGCTACAAAGAGCCATAAAGAGGCCAGAATGCCCTAAGACAGGAGGGTAATACAGCATCTGGGAAACATAACGCAATTTTACTTTGTTGCATGATGATGATGATGATGATGATGATGATGAGGATGATGATGATGATGAGGATGATGATGAGGATGAGGATGATGATGATGATGAGGATGATGATGAGGATGATGATGATGATGATGAATAAAAATAAAATTAACTTTTTGTTACATTTGTTGTGTTTTTTTTTAATTTTACATTCACTTTATTTCTTTAATTCTTACACCTGTGCGTTGTGTGATCATAATTCATGTTTATAATTTATGTTTATAAAGGGATGAAGGGTTAGTACGCAGGAACTCAGTAAATATTTGTTGAGTCCATATGCATTCAGTAGGTTATATGAAATCCTTTTTTATTTTCACCCTGAGGAAGCCCTGAAATAAACTCATCTCTATAGTTAGATATATCACAAACTCCTTGTTCACATGGCAAACTTAAATTTATCATATTTCAGCTTGAATGTTCTTTTTTCTTTGAAGCAGTGCCCAACACCTTTTATACACCCAAGTGTTCCTTAATGTTCACCCATTGTTCCACGTGTCATTTGTCACACATATTATTGTCAACATTTAGTTTTATGCCCTCTCCTTATTAAAATGGAGATGGAGAGCTAGTCTTTTTATCTCCCCAGGGACCTTGGTATATAGTAGCATCTTATTAAATATCTATTAAACTTAAAGAATCCACAAAGTCAAGTAATAATACATGTTCTATATCTTACGATTTTTTCAGCAAAATAAGTACGATTTTTTTTTTTTTGGTAAGTTATTGTTAGCATGTTGTAAATTGAAATGCTAAAAAATATGTTTTCTTATAAGAGACCATGGATCTTGGAGCTTTCTCAAATATTTTTTGGGTCATGAATACCTTTGAAAATTTGACAATGCTTTGACATGTCTCCTGGGGACTAGAGGAGTACTGGAAATTCACGTATATGAGAATTTGGCGCACACACAGCAAGGATTCACACATTTCTGCAATTCATGACATTCTTTCTGGCTCATGGAAACTAGGTTGAGAATCCCTCCTATAACTTACTTTATAATAAGTAAGATTAAAAGTTATTATACCAAACATCCAGCTCTGGAGGCAAAAATGAGGCTTAGAAAGACTTCAGATTAAAGATAACCTTGTTGGTGAAGTAAAATGAATGGCCGTACAGGACAGTTAAAGAAATGAATAAAGATGTCAATTTTGAGAAGCAAAGACAGGAAGTTTCCTTTGAACTTGAACTCTGGAAAATGTTAACAAAAACAATACAATTTATCCAATCAAGGACTCTAATAAGTTTTCAGTAGAAACCATTATATGAGAAGGGGAAAAGGTGTAGTAAAATAATTGTTTTTCGTCTTTAAACAGGAGGCAGTTAAGTTGGATACAGTGGTCCTCCCTCATGATTCTCTTTCTGTCTATTGTGGCTCTCACTTCTGGGACTGAAACTTCACAGCATAACCTGGCAAGACATGGATTTCATCACGATGTCTTCTTCAGCCCATCCAATTCTTGCCTCCTTTTCAGAAATGAGTGTGACAGCAAAGACAATTGCACAACAAAAGAGTGGACTTTTTCTGAAGCTAATTGGAACTCCACAGCCAGGGTTTTCAGTCACATTCGTCTTGGCTTGGGTCATGTTCTTATTATAGTTCAGTGCTTTATATCCTCAATGGCCAACATCTATAATGAAAAGATACTGAAGGAAGGAAACCAGCACACTGAAAGCATCTTCATACAGAACAGCAAACTCTATTTCTTTGGTATTCTTTTTAACGGGCTGATCCTGGGCATTCAGAGCAGTAATCGTGATCAGATTAAGAACTGTGGCTTTTTTTATGGCCACAATGCATTTTCATTAGCCCTTATATTTGTAACTGCTTTCCAGGGCCTCTCAGTGGCTTTCATTCTGAAGTTCCTGGATAACATGTTCCATGTCTTGATGGCCCAGGTCACCACTGTCATCATCACAACAGTGTCTGTCCTGGTCTTTGACTTCAAGCCCTCACTGGAGTTTTTTTTAGAAGCCCCATCAGTCCTTCTCTCCATATTTATTTATAATGCCAGCAAGCCTCGAGATGTGGACTATGCACCTAGGCAAGAAAGAATCCGTGATCTAAGTGGCAGTCTCTGGGAGCGTTCCAGTGGGGTAAGTGTGTGGGGAGAACACATTTTGCTTGTTTACAAATTCAAGAAAGGAAATGGGTGGTGCTAATTTATCAAGAGATATATCTGTGACTTAAAAACCATTCAACATCCAATGAATGTATTAGGTTTGCAAGTGATCATGATAATAGTGTGAAGGGTAGATAAAAAGTTTAAGGCCCAGTCTCAAGAATCATGTGTTCTATTATAGAATATTAAAGAACCACAGAGCTAGAAGGTTCCTCACAGGTTACCTTATCCATAAGTGTCTTCCCAGTTTTGCAAATCAAGAAACTGAGGCTGATTGAGTTATAGCTAAGATATGAAAGATGTGGTACTAACACCTAAGGTCTGCCTCTTAGTCCATTACTCTTTCTTCTGCACCATAGTTGGGAGATGACCCTCACAACAAAATGACCTTTTGTGTAAGTCTTAATTAGTGGAAGCCTGGCTTCTTCATTTTCTCCTCTATTCATAGTCTACCAGCAGGGTAGACCATGTTTATCTCAGTAGGAAAGGAGTGTTCAAAAGGGTCACAAGTTAAAGAAAAATACTTTATAGAAAAACAGGTATGCATAGAGGTATATTGCTTGTAACTAACTACTAATTACTGATAATTATTGTACGAAGGTCTGCTAGTCACATTACTAGCAAATTAACAATGATTTTTTGGAGATAGTAAGGCATTAGTTGTAAGCTTAAAAGATGAAATTCTCTCTAGCTTAAATTTACAATTTTCATGAATGTACAAAACATTAAATGTTTCACAAAATGAATATCTTACTGGGAATATTAATCTATTATTAAGAGTTCAAGGCAAGAGCTTTCTTCAGTTATGCTCTGACGTGGTGATAGAACAGATTGTTAAGGTGATGAAATTAGAAATTTGGGTTTCCTGTGCCCTGATATCAGACTATAAATTCATAACTTCTATATTCCTTTCCAGTACTCTGATAACACTGCCTGCCATACTTTTAGGTAAAAGAAAATTTAGCTAACAATTACTAGCTTCTGCACCTTAAGTCAGTTCTCCTCAAGACCAGCAGAGGGGGCTGCTTCTTTCATGTTGACTTGAAACGCAACTACTGAGGTCTTCTATTTTTCGTGAACTCATTATACATCTGAAATTCACTCTCTGAGAACTTAACTATCTATTAGATTGCCTATTTAATTACCATTTGATCCAATAGTAATCTAATGAAATAGAATCCATGGTTTATTAATAAAGTTTCTTTATACTAAAAATGCTACATTTTCTACTTTTGTTTTAATTACTTATTTCATGTTTCCTTTTAGGATGGAGAGGAACTAGAAAGACTTACTAAACCCAAGAGTGATATTGAATCAGATGAAGATGCTTTCTAATTTCCCCCACAAACCGTATTTTCACATTTTCAGCATTTATAATATTTATCTTTTCCTTTTATAAACAAGAACATTTCTAAAGTACAGTATTCTTTGCATATGTCTATCCACTTTAAACAGTTCCATTCAGATGTAAGAGTACCTGAAATTAAGTTTCTAAAGAACTGATGTAGGAGCACTGGTAGAGGGACCACTTTGATGCACTAGTGCTTGATACATAAATGGATACATTGACAAATTGTTTTCCTTATTCTCTAAACTTCCAAAATACTTGTACAATCATGTTTACTGTACCCTGTAAATGTGCAAATAGTGATCATGTGCCAGATACTCATAACTAGGTAGTTTTACTCTGCATGCCAAAATCTTCCCTTTTATTTTTCATTGTTATTTTATATCATCTAAGTCCCTTGAATTTTGAGATCCTGGATATACTTATTTTGTAATTAAAAAGCAGCATGACTAAAAAATGTGGTTGACAGACCTTGATATCTGGTTACAGCATTGATTTAGGATCATATAGTCTGTGCTCAGTATTTTGCCAAAGAAATAGTTTTCAGAAACAAAATATTAAAATTTTAATTTTTAGGAATTTATAGGGGTTTTGCTCTTTAATAATAATTCTTTGGTGTGTTCTGCACTAGTAAGCTTCAATTTAGGTGTAGTTAGTTCCCAGTTACCACAATTATAACTTGTACTTTTAAATCACATACGCTGTGTGATTTTTTTTCCCTCGGTTTGACTTTATTACTCTTGGACTGCTATATTTTGGAAAATTGATTAGGCATTTCATTTTATTAATTAGAATGTATGATTATTCTATATCTCTATAACTGGTCTTTTTTCAAGAGTTGACATTGACATCATCATACCATATTGTCAGTAAGAATAATGCCTAAGGGTTTCTTTTAAAAGGTTCGTTTTATAATAAGTGACTTTTACTGAAATATAGTTAGTATTACTCTAAAAAGAGAAAGACCAGTAATAAAGTACTTTGCAACGATAATATATAACATACTAAGTGCATGGTATTTTTCAGGGTAATTTTGCATGCAGCCAGTTGACTGGGTAGAGAAGTCAGGTGATAGTTTAAAAATGAGAAAATATAAATAACTTGTCTAAGATGCTGCTGGGTGCTAATAGTATAGGAACTATGGCTTTAGTTAACAGGCCTGTGTGTTTACAGTACGCTGCATTGTAAATATGAACTTAAAGATGTCGTTCTCACATAATATATACATTCTCCCTCCCCCTAACATTAATACAGATAAATGCAAGATAAGCTATTATGTAATCTGCCTATGATACCCAGAATACTGTGACTGGCAAGAATTGTTGAATATTTATAAATAAATTTATGACATTTATGACATATCAGTGTCTCTATCTGTTATGTGGGTTGGGATGCAGAGTACTTTCATCAGAAATGAAATGAGGGAAAAATTCAAACTTTTAAAACTTTTAGTAGATCTTGAATTCTGAAGATTAAAAAGAAAGTGTTGTCTTAAGTCTTCTAATCAGAGTTAGGTGAAAAAGGAAGATTATATATGACAATCTATTTTAAAGGTAGGGAAAATTAGGTATATGAGGACCTCACTTTAGGATACAAAATGTATCAACTAAAATTACAATATAATTTGCAAAAGTGTTGTCTATAAAATGCGTTAGTATTGTCTATAAAATACTTAATTCCACTACTTCTTGGAGATTGTGTGTTTTTTTTAGTGTAATTATTTTTTTCCTCCTTTTTGGGAAGTATAGTATTCTAAATACTGTTTAGAAAGTATTTAGGAAGTTGCCCATGTTAATTCATAATTAATGATAGAACTGAAAGTAATCTGAATTTTTACCATGAATTCATTAGAGTATTTTGCAAGCAGGATTGTTTTTAAAAGTGAGTGTATGGAAGTCTAATAGACATATCCTGTGATCCTAAGTGATCTTGGAGAAAATAACAATTTTAATATGGCAAATGAAATAGACTTCTTTCCCATTATGAAGAACCAAATGAACAAAAATTAAAGGATGATGCTTATTCTCTACTTATAAAACAATACTTTTCAATTGTAAAAACAATTGCCTGAAGAGTAGTAGAAATATTAGCAAATTCTGTATCACAAAAATTTTTAAGAAGAATATATACAGAAGGTTTTAAAAGAAATTCTTTCATTGATACAGAAGTTGGATTAAGTGATTTCTTAAGTCCCTATTTTTAGATTCTAAGCAATTTAAAACTTATACACTGAATCTGCTCTCTTCGTGGTTTCTGAATAACCTTTGGTTGGACAACAAGCATGATCTCTAATTCCAGCTTTGTCTTTGGTATTAGGCCCAAACTTCTGTCCAGAATGTGCCTATTTCTAAGGGGAAGCAGGAAGTGGTTGTTGGTAACAGGGAAAGATGGCTGAGACCCAGGATTCTTGGCCAGCTGCATCCTGCTTCCCTATGATTCCAAGTCCATGTACCGTGGAGAAACTCGGGCAGAATTACTTAGTTTATAATGCTTAAGACTTTTGCCTGATTCCCCATAAGAAGCCCTGTGCCTTGTGAATGGGATTAGATCATATGGAACCACAGGGAACCCTTTTAGTCTGCTGTACAGATGCAATGGACTTGACTAAACGCAGACCAGGTTCTCCATGCCACCTCTCCCATTTATCTTTTAGATGTTCCTATGAATTCTTAGTGGTCCAATGAGAAGTAGAGAAAGCCAAAGGAATGGCTTGTTATTTCTTTATAGAGAATTTCTTGCTTTTTTTCATTTTGACTTTTTTTATGGAGACTGGTATTTCTGTATGAATTAGCACTAGCTCCACTGTCTTTCAGGGCATCCTGACAACTTCTTAAGTTGGAGGATTTAAGAAGTTCCCTAGCAGAGCTGGTGTAGTGAACACACAAGAGCCACTGGCCCTGGCAATGATGGAGTTAATGAGCTACTTGCTCCAGTCATAGGGGGCTTCACAGGGAGAACAAAGTAATAATTCTATCTTCCAAAATACTGAACAACTATCATCACATCTCTCCTTGCTTCCTCCTCCCCTCATATAAGTTCCCACCATTGATTTATATATACTATTTTACAGTTGTCTATATGACTATTCTTTACTGGCCCATGAGCTTCTGTACAGGGGAATATCTTTTCAGTTTTGTATTTCTGATTCCTAGCAAAATACATAGAAAATGGTATAAATGTCTAACCTACAACTTTGTTTCTTAAGAACTGGAATGAGCAGATACCTCTTTGCACACCTCAAGACTTTGTTATTCCTGACTAGGACTTGCCAAATGTGGGCATATTCCTCTCTTTGTCTACCTTGTTCTCATTTGACTCTCTGTAGATCTTTGTCCACGATGAGAAACAACTTAAAGATAGAAAAGAGGGCTGAAGGAGACAAATGGAGTGATAATGAAGTCTGCAGGAGGAATTTACTCTTTCTCTGGTGTGTTTGAGAAGGAATGTGAGATCTGCTTCTGGTAACTGACAATCTTCCAGAAATGGTTTGTCAAGCTGCTCCCTACCTTACTCCTTCAATTCTCTCCTTTTGCACTGAAGATATTGTTGGACCAGGAGACCTACCTTTAGCCTGTCAGTTACACCTAATCAGTTGTAACCATCTGTATGCCAGAATGGATCATGGGAGAGGAACCTGGAGAGAGGAAAAGGATGTTTATGGGGGAGAAAGAAAACCAAAGGAAATTTGGTTATATCAACTACGTGAACTCAACCACCCTCTTGTTACCTGTATCATCCCATGGATTGGAGACTAGAGGACCATTCCTTTGCTCTCCAGAAAGAAGGTACTATTATTTAAAGCCTCTACAGTTTTTCTAGAGACTTCCCAGTTTGTTCAAAATGCAAGATATCAGAGAGGGTATAAATGTGGTTAGCAGATGAGAAATTGTATTGAAGAACAAGCATATGCTTTTGGGGTGGAGTCCTTGGGAGCTCTAGTCTGAATGTAAGAAGGTGATTAGGGTTTCTATGCGTTAAAGGTGATGACCCCAGTAGGTCTCAACTGTAACAATGCTCTGTCCTGGAGAGAATTCAATGATGTTATTTAAAATCTTCCCCTATTCTCACAAAAATCTGAACTGATTCTATAAAATGACATCTGGATTCTCTGAGAATTTAACACTAATTTGATCAAGGGAAGCTTCTGAACTTCACATTCTACTTTATAATGGTTTAAAAAATAGTGTTAAAACTTAAAGATCTAATCCTATTCTTCTCATTTGGAGATGAAAAACTGAGTTGCAGAGTTAAAATGACACCTCAGGTCACACAGGTAATTACATGGCAGCACAAGGACCAGCACTTTCCCCAAGTCCAGTGGCTTTTTAAGGTACCCATCAAAGTCTATTACAACTCACTCTTTGCCCCTTGTCTCTACAGTCTAAGCGGTGCTTATCTTTTCTGATCAGAGTGCAATTTGATATACTACCTATAAAAATTAAATGCTCCTTTCCCATGACAAGGATTATATTTTGCACTCCAGGTACACTTTTATCCACCATATTAAGTAGCATTTGCCTTTGAAAATGAAAAAGAATCCCTGGATATGATCTCCTTCATTGTAATTTCCTTTTTTAATATGCAGGTGTGGTGATAGGCCCCTTAAGCATGAGGAATCAGATTTTCTAGGCCAGCAGTCCATGAACTTGAGCCTGCAGTGCCAGATTATGGTGGTGACTTGACATCCTTCGCCATGATTGCTCTCTGAGAAACACTAAAGATAGTAGAAATAGGGCAGAAAGCCCTACTGGACTCCTGGGGTATTGAACTTACTGAAAGAAACATGAAACAGACCCATCTTGATCATGATTAGACTGGCATTTCAGAAAGTGGTAAAACGATCTGTTCCATCTGTTCAGGTGTATCCTGAAAACATCTGTGCTGTGATCTCTGATTTTCTTTAACAACCACACTCTTCACTTACAAATTAATCCTTTTTAGAAAGGTAAAAGGAAGGTACAATTATTTGTAGAGTTTTATATGGCAAAATTCATATCGATTGTGCAACAAAAGGAAAATACCTATTTTCAGGACCATTATTCAGCCTCAGCATACCAGTCAGTTAGAGAAGCAAATGAATCTTTCAAACACCTTATGGCTTAAGATTTCAGTAACTCATGAGTAGGCAAAAATTTGCTATTTATTTAATCTTGGAAGAAATCTAAAAGAAAAAGACAGGGAATGTAGGCAATGTGGAAAAATTCCTTTACATAGCTGGCCACATGTGGCTTTAACAGCTGCAGGGGAAACTGACTGAGGCTAAGTTTGCATACTTCTGTTCAGTAAGGGTATCCATGGTGGTAGCTCTCATGATGACGGTAGTCATCCTGGTAACCATCCTGGTAACCTTGGTGGTAACTATGATAACCATAGCCTGCATACTCATCTTCTGGACAGCGCATCCCCAGTGACTGCTGAATGGCCATTTCCTGTCTCCGGAGCTGCATGGAGTCAATTAAGTCGTATACAATCACCATGGACCACATCGGAGATGGATACCAGGATTTTACATTTCCATCTTTCCCAACTAGGAGCATGGAGAAGTACTCTGGGCTCACTTGAAAATAGTTACGAATGTCTTTCACCAAATGGGCTGGTATGTCTTCCCGATCAACAACAGAGCTCCCTAGAAGAGAAATGGAAACGCTATTAATGGATTGAAGTCGGTGCTCAGGCAAACTTCCCCTCAAGAGAAAAATCCCCTGTGATCATAGAGGCCCCAAGAGTCTGTTCTCTTTAGTTCAAAATTCAATTAAATAAGTTAGCTGTTTTTTTCCTACTAGAAATTAAAGGTCCCTGCACTTCTGCAACATTATTAGTGTCAAATGTTGAGGCAGGTGATGCTGCCTTTTTTTTTTCTTTTTTTAGGAATGTTACAAATATAAAACTAGAATCTTAATTTGATCCTGAAAAGATTTGTTAAAATTTGTCATGGCCAAAGATTTTTATATTGACATTTCTAAGTTTATTTCCGATTAGTTTAGTTACTTCTTTGCAATTATAGTTTTCCTTTTGAGGCTACTGTGTTTATAACAAAGGGTGTATTTCCTTAACAGAAGGTAAAGAATACCAGTTAAGAGCTGGATACATGTATTTAAACTCTTCTGATTAGTAAACAGAAGAAAGTCAGGAGCAGGGAAGGAGTTGACACCTGCTAGACATCTATCTGCTCTACCCAGGGAGTGTGTTTTAGCAGGGATTTTATGCACGTTGTCTTAAGTAAAAAGTTTGGTCATAGACCAAATTTGCTTCCTGAAACTCCTGGTCACTCGTCATTTTCTATCAGTTCCTCTGAGCATTTTCAGTTATATCTTTATGTATTAAAGGGAGTCATTCAGATCTGACCTATGGTTCATAATACTGTGTGCTTCATAAAAGTATGGTAAGAATTAAATGAAATAAAATAAGAATTAAATGGTAATTAAATGAAATAGTTGAAAATGCTTTGTAAACACTTAAGTCCCATTACACGAACAAAAAGCATTATCTTAGTTAAGAAAACAGGTACTTCACTGTCACTTAGAGAGCTGAGGGAGGATTCAGGGAAAGGTTTTCATTATAGATGCACCATTATTTGCATATAGCTTAACAGGATTGAAATGAACTTGACACTGCTTGAACATTACAGCACCATACCATTAATGGGGAATAGTTCTAGAACTCCCCCAACTTCCTCTCCAACACCTAGAAGCTTCAGAATGGTTATGTGGCGCAGACCTAAAAAAAAAAAAAAAAAAAAAACCACAGAATTAGTGAGTCATTTTTTACTTCCAAAGACTGGATGCCTGACAATTGAAAGTCCCTAAGGATATAACCTAATTTAAAAAGGATATAACCTAATTTGGAAAAGTAATCCATTTTAAAATTGTCCACAAAATGAATATGTTTAAAACCTATAAAAAAAAAAAAAAAGCAGTTGTTGATTTTAGAGCTAACATATAAGATGTGATTTTGTTTGTAGATTAAAATAGAATTTCCTCTTAAACTGTGATTCTCACTCTGTGATTAAATGACAAACAGGAACGTTAAATATTTGAGGTGATCTAACCTAATGAGTGTTCTGAAAAATGTCAGCAGACCTGAAGTCAGGAGAGCTTAGAGGGAAATCCAGCTTTCTGTCAGAGGAAAGACCTCAGGCTCCAAGCACTGTGAGTGTTAAAGAGGTAGTGCACAAAGTTTGTTTGCTTAAAAGGCTGGTTCTTATCACTTACATTGAGGACTCAAAGGGGTAGCACTTAAACAAGCACAGCTTGCTTCTCACCAGTAGCTAAAGTTTCAGGGAAGGAGAAAAGGCCATGCCTTGTTTGCTTATTAGAATTCTTTTGAAGATGAAGGGCACCTGAAGGGATTCAGGAAAAAGAAGACAAGCCAACTGTCCACTTGTCATATCAAGGGAACTGTCACTTTTCATATCAAAATTTCAGTTTCTTTACCCCCAGACTAGCTAGGATCATAACTCAGAACTAATATGAAGAATGCTGATTCTTCAGCATTCATTGTCCCAGTATTCGTTGTCCCAGAGAGAAGGTAACAGTCTTGGGAAGGTCTTTTATAAGGAGTTAAAATTCTACCAAAATACTATCCCTGTGCCAACAAATCTTATGGTCTTTACTCTCCTCCTAGAGAAGTGAAACATTCTGTTCTTCAAGTTATAAAGTCATGTGTTTAATAAGGAAGACTATGAATTTAACTATTACTGGAAAACATGACTTGTCCACCTTTTCTGTGTATTATACTTACATTTGCCTAACATTTGCCTAACTAACATGCCTTAGGCTTGGTGTATAGACATCCAAAATAAAACACCACTTAGCAGCTGTTGCAAAGAGATTTAAAAAAAAAATAAGCAGGTTACGATATTATTTATATTTTTATTGTGAAGAACTTCTGTGTTACCTAGCACCATAGGTGGCTATCAATAATTTGAAACATTTTAAAAATATTGGCATAATCAAATATTATATATAGAATATAAAGTCTTATGATTAACCTTGATAAAAGGGATATAGAGAAAACTTCACAATGATTCTAATTATTCTTAATGTTATAAACATGTGTTCTGCTTTGTTTTGAGTTATTCTTTTACATCTTAAAACTGAAATGTACTTACAGTTTTCAAGTTCTGGGTCATAGTCAGGACCCAAGCTCTGTTGCTTTGCAAAACTTTTCCCTACTCCCCTGCTTATTAATGCAAGAGCAGTTTTGAAAATAACAAATGATCTTCTTGCTAATATATGTACCAAAATAATGCTGATTCATATAGGTTCTAGTTACAAATCTTTAAATCTGCGGCTACAAGTTATTTCCCCCTTTATGGGCTCACAAAATTCTTCCTCTGCTGAGGTCTATGTTAAATGAGATTTCAGTTGTGATTGCCACTTTTGAAATTGTCATTATCTCCTTGGGTCCCCACTGAATTTGGCAATAAATTCAATGTACTGTACATTTACTTTTCTTTATGTTGATATTCAAAATGATATTAGTTCCTTCAGACCACTAGGATAACAATATTTGGGAAAGGAACTAGTCATTAGGTTTCAAAAAACTTCACTGCAAAAAACTTCACTGCAAAAAAAAAAAATCAAAATAACTTTCTTTCTGACCTGCTTGTCTCAAAAATAAATTTCTATTTAACAGATCTTGCCATCTTCTTGGCCCAATTATAAATCAGATACTTTTTAAGGAATTGACAGTATAGCATAGTGTGATTCAATGAATATATTAACTCCCTTAAACTCCTGTTTTTACAAAAGAAATTTAATATGTGTATATGTACCCAATTTCAGTTCCTCAAGTATTTTCTAAGTAAATAATGATTTATAATTTTGAGGCAAAGTAAAACAAAGCTAAAACACATACTATAGAACACTGAAAGTCAAACAGCAAATATTTTCAGATACTTCAACAAAGAACCTCAGAGGGGAAAACACTGAAAGGAAAAAAGTGTAGATCCCAGTTGACTAAGGCCATGGTCTAAAAGTAACTTTATATTCGGTAAAATTGAGTAAGTGTCTGGAAATCTACAATCTGAACTGGGAAATATTTGGATGATCCAAGCTACTATGTTCCAGTTTAGAACTGACCAGGATGACGGGGTGGTACAGGAAAGCAGTGATGACGAGGCACCCCACTCACCAAAATTGCATGCTTGGCCACTGAGGGCAGAGAGCTGCTGTGAATAGGCCCAGTCTTCATCATTAGGAGCAGAGATCACCAGCAACCGCCGTCTCCATCGGAACCTGGCAAAGAAGCAGGGGCCACCATTACTGCCTCAAGCAAACAATAGAGGTTATTGTGAAAAAATAGGGTAATGTTGCCTGTCCGTGTTTTCCTATGTCCAGAATAAAAAAAGACTGAGAAACATGTCATAGCTCCTCAGTCATTAAACTGCACTACCACATTTCATGCCCTTTTTCTGCTGTAATTTCACAGCCTCCATCTGTGGCCTGAGTCTGGTCGTACCTGGTGAGGTCACATAGGGAGAGAAGAAGATTTTGGGGAGAGATGGAGACTGGTCATATTTGGTATGTTAAACTGTAACCACAGATATAGGGAAATCAGAAAAGAAATGACAAAAACTCAAGTTCTACCAAAGTGCCATGGAGTTCGGAGGGCATTAAGAAATGACAAGATGGACAGGAAATAGAGTAGGAAAAGACTTGAATTTAAGCAGATGATAGTGACAGGAAGAAGGAAAATGTGAAAGTAGCTCAATGTGTCAAAAAGGTTTCCTGGGGAAAAACTAAGCCCTATGTACGTTCCCCAGTAGCCAATGGTTTCTTTAGAAAATGCTAGTGGCAGTTTCTAAAAGAAAACACTATCATTAAGTAGAATGAAAACACACAAAATGCTCCTATGATGTGGAAAAGGTCTAAAGTTAGAGCCACAAGTAATAAATTTGATCTGTTCTTCCAGCTCCAGCATATTAGGGTTGCTGACGGAATATTTGTCTTATAGCTCAAAAACTTGAGTTCACGTTTTGCATGCCAATTTTGGGGACATCCTTTTTAGATGTCTCTCAGTTCACCTAAATCTCGGGTTTTCCTTATCTCTGGAATCAAGAATAACATCTACTTCAAGGAGGTAGTGGAAGAATTAAGCTCTAAAATATCGATGTAAGTTTTCCATGTGGTGACAGGGTAACAGACCACATCTCCACCTGTGAATGTTTCCAGGTAGAACTCTATTATAGATTTTGAACACTGTTAATCACAGTGCCATGTGATAATCTGTTTAATCCCTATGTTTGTATGTCATTTTTATCTACAAGATGTGTTTTCCCTCATTAGAGCCCAGTGGGGGGATGGCTTATTTTCCCCATTTTATAGATAGCAAGATAAGACTTAGAAGCATAAAGCAGCTTCTAAGAGGTAGTGCCAAAATGCGAATTTCTTCAATTCCTGTTCCAGTGCTTACTTACCCTGGCCTGTCACCCTCCAAGACACAGATACTTGACTGGGGCTGTCATATCCCTAGGAGGATATAAAAGAGAGAGGAGGATACATCCAGGGGATATGAATGCTGTTGTCTCAGATTCCACCTTCACTGGAGAAGAGGTTTTGTTTCTGCCTTCAGGGCAGGAAATATGGGGTATTAGTGCCCTTCCTGAGCTGAAGCAAGTTGATTTTATTCATGGCTTCTTTCCCTGTGCCCCTTCCAGCCTCAGAGTGAACATGAAAGTTTTCAACCCCAAAGAAAATGGCCTCTTAGGGGAATAGTGGTTAGGGTGAATGAGAGAAAATGATAGTCTGATGAAATACAACCTCTGAATGGATGCCTGTAGCAAAGCTGGCCAAGAACTGCTTGCTGTGACATTACATTCACTTCCTCAGCTTGTTTTTCTTCAAAGGGAAAGGACAGCTAAAATCTCCACTGAGAATAGAGAGATGAATGTGTTTGGCACAGAGGAGGGGAGGGGAGCATCTGAGACTGTCAGAATTTCCTGGGAAAGGGAACAGTGACTGATGTTGGGTCACAAACACGCTCTCCTGTGCTTTCTCTGCTTCCTTAGGAGGCATGCCAGACCAGCGCCAGCCTCCCAGCCAGCCTCCACACCAGACCAGCCTTTCTGGCCTCACACAGAGTTTGTAAGGTGTCCTTGAGGTGGTTATTTTGGGAGAAGTATTTTAACTTGTTTACCTGTGTACACCACTGACAACTATCCTGATTGGAGAGGGATGGGATCTGAGGCTCCCTGTCACAAACAACCAAGAAAAGTTCACTTGCTCCTAAGTAATGATTCTTTCTCCCATTGACATTCATGTTAAGGAACAAAATCCCAAGACAGACAATGATGGAAGAAACTTCCCAAGGGTGAACTGAGAAATGTAAATGTGATGCAGAACCTTATTTTGGATAAATGGTTTTTCTGTCACTTTAGCTTCTTGATAAATGAAAATTCTACCCATTATGTTTGCGTTTACTTCTCCTAACCAATATACCCACATCAGTCTGCATGTGCCCACGTTCTGGGACTTCTTTTCCTTTCTATAGAAAGGAAATTATAGCCTGAACTGGATTAGGGTCTCTAAAAACTAGACTGCCTTCAGAACTTGTCAGTTGAAAACAAGCTTTAAGACCCTCCAGCAACTCAGGAAATCTAAAGGAGAATTCCTATTTGGTTATTGATTTATTTATAGAACTGCTATTTATTTTTAATGTCAGCTTTATTTGTAAGGTTTTTAACTTCAAGCTGTCTATTAAATTTCCTTCTCTTGCCTCTCCCTTTATGATAAAGTTTTCTTACTTGTAACTGAATAAATGGTCTTAATATTACTAAGAGCCAGTATTTATATATTACTTACTTGTGCTCGGTTTGGGCCTCATTATCTTTACTATCAGAAGACATCCCACTGAATGGGAGACGATATTTGCATATCTTAAAATTCACAGTTTATATCCAAAACATACAAAGAACTCATAAAACAGCAATTAAAAACAATCTGTTGAAAAATGGACAAAAGATCTTAAAGACACTTCTCTGAAGAGAAAATTCAGATGGTCAAGAAAAGATATTTACCATCTCTTACTATTAGTGGATCACAAATCAAAACAACAATGAGCTACTACCTCACATTTATGAGACTAGCTTTTATCCAGATGACACTGGTGTCATCATTGTGGAAAGCAGAAGGAGATTCTTCAAAAACTTAAAAATATAAATTCCATATGATGCAGTTATCCCACTTCTGGGCCCCAAAGTCCCTATAGAATTTTGATCCAACATGGGGGAGGGGTGGAAAGGGAGAGAGTTGGTGATATCATTTACATTTTTCCCTTTGTACATACTGGAGTTTCCCTATAATGGTTTTCAGAAACCACACTCCCCCAGGAATAGGAAGCTGAGTCAAGAGGATTTCTCCTTCTGCAATACTACTGAGGCCTTGTCATTTTCTGCAGAGTTGAAAGGAAGCAGAAAATCAAGCAAAGTATTTCAAATTCTGTTTAAAACTAGATGGGGTCTAATAAATAAATATGTAAGTAATATCTGTACATGAAACCCTCCAGTTCATGGATAAATTCAATCTTCACAGCTCAAAATTCTATCAACTGTGCTCGAAAGACAGAAGTCTTCTTTAAAGCTACCAATCAACATTCAAGCTTGGAACCAGTCAGTCTTGTGACCAGAGCCACTGCCAAGGACAAGACTAGACCCAGAAGTAAGGTGCTGTGGAGAAGACAGATCTCCAATGGGAAGGTATCCACACACAGGTGCTGCTGTGTTACTGGGACCTTCACAGCTCACTCAGTATACATTCCCATTGGCCTCTCTCCAAAGGTAGAGTACCTGGATAGAAAGTTCTCCAATGACTGCTTCTTGTCTTCCTTGCAGACAATGCCCTCCTTCTTCTGCCTTTCCAAGTCTTTGATGCGGGACTGGAAAGTGTCGATCAAGTCGAACACAGACTTCATAGCTATAGGCACCTCATAGTATTGCTGTTTAAGACCAAAGAGAATAGATATAATGTATTTGTGTGTTCCTTTCCTCTGTTTAGATAACATATCACCTGAGAGAGTTGAGAAAGTGAGTCGATTTACAAACTTTCTCTTGCAATGGTGCTTCTTCCATGTTTTGAGGTTCACTATCTGTGAAATAACTGCCCCTTATATTTAGAAGAATTACTTTTTAACTGAAATCCTTTCATTGGAAAGGGTCCACGTCATCTCACCACACATATACTAGGTTTACTTCCCTACCTCTGGGACCAAGCTGATACCTATTCATTATACAACTGGAGAAAAAGTGGGAAATTCTGTACATAATATGGGGAAGGAATAAAGTGTTAAGAGTGTCTGACATGAACAATAAGGGCAATTTTCCACTAGAAGGAAGCATGTTCTGGTCACAAGAAATCTACATAAATTCTTTGTGAATTCCAAAGACTATTATGTGAGCCTCACTTAAAATTGAGTCATGATTGTTTATGTATCCTAAAGAAAAAGTTGTGATCAACTTAAAGATAATGCAAATTAGTTTCCTGGATTATAACCATCTGGATTTACAACAACAATGTAATATGGATTTGGGGGATGGCTAACCATAACCATCATGAGCTAAAGAGCAACTGGGAACACAACTTGGAGCTATGACCTCATCGGGAAATCAGTAAGCCATCGACTGTGAAAGCTGGCATGGATCTGAGGGATGATCTATTCCAAACCTCCACATTGGAGGTGAGGCAACACAAATGTGGATTGAATTAACTAAGGGATAATACTCCAGATCTAGAGAAGTTTTGCTAGTTGAATCAGCTTTTCAGAAAGCCCAGACAATCTTTTCCATTAGCATGATACATTGTCAGCACATTAGGATAGTGAGGCCAATGGGGTTTGGAGCCAGTTTCTGAATATCTAGCCCATCTCTTATTGGGTGAACTTGGGCAAAGTATTTAATTACCCTACATCTCTGGCTGTTCCTCTGTAAAACAAAGATAATATTTGTTATTTATCTTAGAGGTTTGAGATAGGGGTTGTAAAGTCCTGACATAAGTTTCTGGCAACTGAAAGCACTCAGTAAAGTTAACTATTTTTGTTGTTATTATTATGACTATATGGCGCAGATTTCCATGGTTCAGAACCTGTGTCTCTAAGTACAGGAGAAATTTGTTGTAAAATTCTATGGTCTTGTCTACGTTAGATCAGGAGGCAATCTTTCAGGTCATGACATAGTAAGTCTATATTAAACCTTGTTTCCTGAAGACAAAGATCAAATACTCTCCTTTTATCCCCACAGTCTAACACATCACAGCTATTCAACAAGTGTCTGATGAGTGTGCGCCACTGAGGTTAGAGGACAATTCAGTCTGAGTTAAGTAGTTGGCCTATGGGAAGTCATTAAACCCAGTATTTTCCTAAGATCAATTTCTAGACATAAATTCTGTGAGACAAAGTAGAATCTTTGGGCCATTTCGGGTCCTTTCTAGCTATAAAATAATTTGGGTTTACTCATGTGTCTAAGGCTCAGTGACTAAACGTTTAGTCACCATCATAAGGCAAGGTGCTTTATTATCTCAAACAGGATCCCTTACCTTGACTCTTAGGTCTACATCCGTCAGCACCATAAAGAAGTCATTGTAGGTCATTCCATACTCTTTCCTCAGCTCGCTGATGAGATGCTGGTCTACCAGATCCTCATCATCCATCACTCGCATGGGCTTCTCATTATCTTAAGGAAATAAAATGTGAGTAAATCTGAGTGTGACAGGACAGAAATCAGTGGCACATAGCTGGGTAAAGGCTCTGAGCCTCTATCCTGGATTACTCAGTACAGTTTTCATTAATTGCACTTATTTCATTAACATTTTGCTTGAGCAAACTTTTCCAGCATGAACACAGAAATAAAAAAATGAAAAAGAAAACTCATTTTGAAACTCACTCATTTAAAGATAATCAAGCCCATCTCTACCCAT
>PVHY01009073.1:0-58161 GCA_004024945.1 Uropsilus gracilis
AAGGAAGGAAGGAAGGAAGGAAGGAAGGAAGGAAGGAAGGAAGGAAGGAAGGAAGGAAGGAAGGAAGGAAGGAAGGAAGGAAGGAAAAAAAATGATTTGGACTGGAAGGCATATGACCTTAGTTCAAATCCTTACTGTCATTCTGTTGGTATGACCCTGAGCAAATGACATTGTATTTCTGCATCTTAGCTTCAAACCTAAAGGAAACCATTTTTACAATGGAAAACTGTTCTGAAATAATGTTTTAATGAGTGATACATTATCTCTTATCACAAAAGCTTTTTTCTTTACAAACTATTTTTACCACCTTCTTTCCCCCTAATGTCCTATTGCACAAAACTTTTTCACCAGTGTATCTTTCAAGTTCAGCGATCTCGGGCTTCATTTGGCCTTTGACATTCTCAATGCTCATCAAACTTACTTATGCAGGGAAAGGAAAGGATCAGAGTGCTCAGGACCCTCCCACTAAACAAACCCCTCAGATATTTGTCCATATTAAGTCTGTTGCCTGCCTAGAGTGCTACTGCTACATCCGTTTTTCAGTTGGTGTACTAGCACCAAATTGCCATAAATGGTGTGGCCTAAAAGAACACAAGTTCTTTCTCTTATAGTTCTGATGGTCCCTAACTGGGTTCCTAAATGGGTCATAATGAGTAGCATAAATGGACATAGTGAGCAGGTCTATATTATTACTAGAAGCTCTAGGGAAGCTCTATCTGCCTTCTTTCCTTTTCTTATCCTCTATAGGCTGCCTCCATTTCTTGGCTCATAGTTCCTTCCTCTCTCTCTCCACATTCAACAGTATTTCATCTTCAAACCTTTATCTTGGGGTGGGGGGCATTATTTTTCCCACCATATTTTCTCTATGTACTCCATTTTTCCGGACCATCTCCCCAAGTTCATCTGTAAAATGAGTTTATCTGTCTATATTCCAACTGTGTAACTCCCAATAAAAATATGTACATAGAGACCTTTAATTTTAAAGTTTTTTCCTTATAAACATGACTGCAGAAGTAAGGTTTTTACAGTGGAAGTGAAGGTGGAGGTAGGAACAAAGCATGGAGGTCAATGACCTAGGGTAAAATACTATGGGTGCTTTGATGGTAAAGGTGATGTAGTAAGGTACATCTGAGGAGGTGTGAACCTATTCCTCTAAAACAAATAGTTTGGTAAACCTCAAATATTACCTCAACAAAGAAAAATATTAAAAATAATAATTTGAAATGCTTTCATTCCTAAACACCATAGACGCTTAAAGGGAGCAGTAAAAGTATTAAATAAGGAAAACATAAAGGTCCAGGAAGACTTACAAAGTCAGAAATAGTGGATTAGTACTCAGACTTTAGCACTGACAGGACCCAAGTTAAAAACCCAGTTGCTAGCTCTGAATGGTTCAATATATTCACCTTGATGTAGCCAAATTCAGATTGTAACCCATTTCAGTTTAAATTAGCCTACTCTGGAGAGAGAGAATTAGCATTTGGGGGGAGGGGGTCCATGATTGTAAAGACATAACAAGAATGTATGGTAAGGGCCTGATTAGGATATGACCTCTGGAGCCAGGTGACCTGACCAATTATAGGAACTCTGGGTGCATATAAAGCACTTTGAACACTGCCTGGCACATAGGACAAGCTGCAAGTGTTGACATTGCTGTGATGAAGTAGATTTCTACACACCCATATGGAAAATGGTCTAGGAGAAAATAGATCTGATTCCCTTAACATATACACATAGATTAGGAACAATTACAATATGGATGATAAAGTAAGTAGTAGCTAAACTTGAGTGCTTGCTAAACATCAGGCCCCTTGCTGTTCATATTATCTCATTTAATCCCCTCAGCACTCCTATCAAGTTAGTCTATCATAATTAGTATTTAACTGTGAGATTTTTTATAACTCTCTTCTTTCCCATCTGCATACCTCAGTGTTGTTTCCAACCCTCTGCCTTTGCTCATACTCTCTTCCTCTTCTATGTACATTATCACATTATCACATCAACTGCAAATAGTGATAGTTTTACCTCTTCTTTTCAATTTGGATTGCTTTTTGGGGGGTGCTAGTTGTTCTAGATAGGAAATTTGATACTGTGTTGAATTCTCATGGTGTAAGTGGGCAACTTTGTCTTAAACTTCATCTTAGAGAAAAGCTTTCAGTTTTTCACTCTGAGTATGATGTGACTATCATAGATGGCTTTTCTTATATTGAAATACGTTCCTTCTATCCTCATTTTATTGAGTTTTTCTTAATTATTTGATTGTACATGTATATATTTTTAATATCATTGTGTACCCTGAGGTTCTCTCACCACCTTGCCAATCGTGAACCATCATCTTAATCTCTTGTGCCCATCCCTCCCCTGACTTTATGCCATCCATCCCCCCTTGCTGTATGCTTACTTCTAGTGATAGTCTGTTGGCTTTAATTTTTACTTATCCTTTTTTTTTTTTGGCCTGCTTTCCCTACATCTCACTTACAGGTGAGATCATCCATTATTTCTCTTTTTTTTTCTGGCTTATTTCCACTGGCATGATTCCTTCTAGGTCCACCCATATTATCACAAATGCATCAAATTTGTCTTTTTTGATTGCAGAAAAATATTCCATTGTTAAATATACCATAACTTTCTGATCCATTCATGTGTTTTGGGGCATTTGAGTTGTCTCCATATGCTGGCTACTATAAATAGTGGTATAAACACATGAGTATGGGGGACTTTTTGAACTAGTGTTTTGGTGTCCTTTGGGTAGATTCCCAAAAGTGGGATTGCTGAATCAAATGGGAATTCCATTTTCAGTAGTTTGAGGGTCCTCCACACAGATTTCCATAGTGGCTGGACCAATTTGCATCCCATGAGCTGTGTAAGAGTGTTCCTTTCTCTCCATATCCATGCCAGCACTTGTTGCCAGTTTTTTTGGTTTTTTGTTTGTTTGTTTGTTTGTTTGTTTTATGGGTCATTCTTACGGGTATAAGGTGGTATCTCATTGTGGTTTTGATTTGAATTTCCCTAACTAATAGTGATTTGAGCATTTTTCATATGCCTATTGGTCATTTGTATTTCCTCTTTTAAGAAGTATCTTTTTACGTTTTCTCGCCATTTTTGACTAGATTTTTTTGCTTTGTTTTTGTTAAGTTGTGTGAGTTCTTTGTGGATCTTTGATATCAGATTCATCACGTGTATGGAGAGCAAAATTTTTTTTTTCACATTCAGTTGGGTGTCTTTTAATTTTGGTTATTATCTCTTTTGCTGTGCAGAAGTTTTTTAGTTTGATATAGCTCCAGCTCATTATGTGTTCCTTCATTTTTTTTTAGCATCTGTAGATGTATCTTGAAATAGGTTTCTGAGGTGTAAGTTTTGAAATATTTTGCCCATATTTTCCTCTACGTGTTTTATGGTTTCAGGTCTTACATCCAAGTCTTTTATCCATTTTGAGTTGGTTTTTGTACATGGTGTGAGGGAGGGAGTAGTCCAGATTCACTTTTTTGCATGTAGCAACCAGTTTTACGAGCACCATTTATTGAATAGACTATCCTTGTTCTGATGTATATTCTTTGGTCCTTTGTCAAAGATTAACTAACCATATATGTACAGCTTTATTTCTGGACTTTTGATCCTGTTCCATTGACATGATTGTATGTTTTTGTTCCAGTACCATACTGTTTTAATTATTGCTTTGTAGTACAATTTAAAGTCTGGGAATGTAATATCTTTATTCCCCCTCCTCTTAGTCGGAAGAGCTTTGGTTATTTGAGGTTTTTTATTGTTCCAAATGAATTTTAGTACCTTTTTTCAATTTCCTTGTAGAGTAACATTGAGTATTTTATTAGAATTGTGTGGAATTTGTAGATTGATTGCTTTTGGTAGAATGGCCTTTTTGATAATGTTCCTTTTTCCAATTCATTAGCCGAGGATGTCTTTCCATTTCTTTGTGTCTTCTTCCATTTTTTCTAACAATGTTTTATAATTTTCTTTGTATAGGTCTTCACATCCTTTGTTAGATTTATTCCCAAGTATTTAATTTTCATTGGTACAATTGTGAATGGGTAGTTTTTATTGTCTCTTCTTCAGACCCATTTTTTGCAATAGGAAGGCTACTACTGACTTTTGAGCATTGATTTTGTAGGCTATGCCTTACTGAATCTTAGAATTCTCTCTATACATTATCATATCATCTGCAAACAGTGAAAACTTTCCTTCTTTCCCTATTTGGATGTTCTTTTCTTGCCTAATTGCTCTAGCTAGGACTTCTAAAACTAAGTGAGAGCAGACAACCTTGTCTTGTTCCTGATGTCAGAGGGAAGGCTTTCAGTTTTTCTCCATTTGGGATGATATTGGCTGTCGGTTTGCTTTTACTTTGTTAAGGTACATTCCTTCTAGTGCCATAATTTTGAAGAACATCACAAATGAATGTTGAATTTTGTCAAATGCTTTTTCAGCATCTATTAATGTGATCATGTAGTTTTTTAATTATTTTTTGTTCTTTGGTTGATGTGTTGGACTACATTAATTGATTTTTGGGTGCTGAACTATCCTTGTTTTCCTGGGATAGACCCCACTTGGTCATGATGTATTATATTTTCAATGCATTATTGGATTCTATGCATTAGTATGTTGTTGAGAATTTTTATATCTGTGTTCACTAGGGAGATTGGCCTATAGTTTTCTTTATTTGTGTTATCTTTGTTTGGTTTTGGTATTAGTGATGTTGATTTTGTAGAATGTATTTGGTAGTATTCCTTCTTTCTCTATTTTTTGAAGTAGTTTTTGTAGGATAGGCACCAGTTCAACTTTGAATGTTTGGTAGAACTCCTTTGTGAATCCATCTGGTTTCACAAACCCTCCCCATGTTTTGGGGGAGGGACTTTATTACTGTTTCGATATTTCTGCTTGAGATTGACTTATTTAGACTTTCTATCCAGTTTTGGATGGCTGTATACTTCTAAAAATTTGTTCATCTCATTGAGTTTGTTGAACTAATTTGCATATAGATGTTCATTGTAACCTCTAGTTAACCTCTGTTTATCTGTTGTAATTTCTCCTCTCTCATTTATGATTGTGCTTATTTGCATTACCTCCCTCTCTTCTTTGTGAGACTGACTAGAGGTTTATCTATTTTGTTTATCTTTTCCAAGAACCAGCTTTTTGTTTTATTGATCTTTTTTATTGTCCTTTTGTTTCTATTGCATTTATTTCTGCTTGGGTTTTTATTATTTCTTTCCTTCTACTTGCTTTTGGATTTTTCTGTCATTCTTTCTCTAGTTCTCTCAGGTATGAGATTAGGTTGTTTCTTTGGGTATTTTTTGTTTCTTGATGTGGGACTATATTGCTATATGTTCCCCTCTTATTATAGCTCATGCAACATCCCATATGTTCTGGAAGATTTTGTCTTCATTGTCATTCATCTAAAAATATTTCTTTATTTCTTCTTTGATTTTCTCATTAATCTATTCTTTTTGCAATAGTAATGGCTACAGTCTCCATGAAATGGGGGGTTTCCTTTCCTTCTTTTCATGACTGAGTTCTGGTTTGATGTCTTTATGGTCTGAGAAAATCACTGGTATGATTTCAATTCTTGTGAATTTGCTGATGCTGGTCTTGTGACCCAGTACATGATTGATCTTGGAGAATGATCCATGCACCCTTGAAAAATATGTGTATTCCATTCTTACAGGGTGTAGTGTCCTATATGTTTAGTAGGTCCATTTAATCTAGGCATTTGTCTAGGGTTACTGTGTTCTTATTTATTTTTGTTTTGTTGATCTGTCCCTTGGTGAGGGTGGGGTGATGAGGACTCATACTATATACGAATTTTCTTTAATGCCTTTTTTCAGAAATGCAAGTAATTGTCTGATGTATTTTGATGCTCTTTCATTTGGTGCATATATATTGATAAAGTGTTATATCTTCCAGATGTACTGTCCCCTTGATCATTATGTAGTCACCATCTTTGTCTTGTATTACTTTTTTTAGTCTGAAATCTACTTTATCTGATATGATTAAAGCTGTACCTGCCTTCTTTTGGAGTCCATTTGCTTGTAGGATTGTTGTCCAGCTTTTTTTTTTTTTTTTTTTTAGAGATTAGGTCTCGTTATGTTCCCCAGCGTAGTCCTCACCTCCCAAGAAGCTGGGATTATAGGTGCGTGCCACCATGCCCGGCTTGTTGTCCAGCATTTTGCTTTCAATCTGTATTTATCTTTAGCAGTTCAGTGTTTTTCCTGGAGTCAGCAAAAAGTAAGATTTTGTTTTTTAATCCACTATTTCTTGGTAGTATTGCTGGATTGTATAAGTATTTGCCAAGTTCATGGGCTACAGTGGTTGGTGGGTACGAATAGAGGTACAGGTCCCTGAAATTTCTCCCTCAAGTACTCTTGTCTTGATCTCTGCTAACAGTACCTGAAGATTCAAGATCAAAGATGGGGTATTGGTGTTTCAGGGCTGGAGCCCAGCCCAGGTTGGAGGGTACTGCTAGCCAGTTTGGGGGTGGTCTTCCAGTGGTAGAGTGCACTGTGCTGGGGACCTTCCCCAAGACTGGGGCACATTGATGAGGTGGGCCAGTGTAGTAAAGTGGGGTCTGGGCCTGTGTCACCTTCTTCTGGGTTGCCTGGTATGATACATACCATGTTTAAGGACTGGGGCATGCTAAGGAGGTAGGCCAGCATGTGGAAATGGGGTCAGAACCTCTTATTGAGAGTTTTTATTCAGGTTGTCATTATGTTTCTTTTTTGCCTCCTCTCACTTCTCCCTCTGACTTAGAGGTTGGGTGAAACTAGGAAAAGGAATGAAAAAAAGTTATTTTTAATTTGACTTATGTTTTGTATCAATTTCCTGCTGTCATGAAAAACAATCAAGTTATAATTCTCTCCCATAGGTAAAGAGTATCATTTTCATCATTCTATGGATAAATCTGCCAACCTACAAGGGCACCTCCATCTTTACTATTACCTAACACCAACAATAGTCTCGAACATACAAACCTTCCCTGCAGATCTGCTCTCTGGTGGTTCACCCACAGTTCTTCCTCCTTGTGATCCTCTCCAGATCAAGGAACTCTTTCTGGTAAGATCTTTTCAAGACCATCATACCCTCTTCAGCGTTTACTGGACTCATTCAACTCACAAATCTGTCTCCTCTGATCTCATTGGCTGCCCTCTCTCAGGCAGCCTCCAAAATTCAGGATTCTCCAAGTAAAAGTTAGTCATTAGCTTTGACCTTCTTCAGATTTTAATCCTAGGTATTGCACAGATCTAGTTTATCAAGTACTCTTTCATCCTCCAGGTCTCAGCATTTGTGCTGTTCAGCATGATGAGGTCTGTCCCTTTGTGCTATTCAGCAGACATCCAACAAAGAGAAGAGCACACTGCCAGACTCCCCTTACAAGTATCCTCTGATGCTGCCGGGCACAGAGCCCTCAGTCACACAGCCTGCTGCACACTTTTTGGGTTCAGGAAAGTGGGGGGGGGCAACACCACCTGCCAGGGCAGCAGGGAGCAGCTGGGGGTGCTCCCTGGCCACTCTACCAAGAAGTGGTTGGGGGAGACAGGAGGAGCCCTGCCCACACGCCTGGTTCAGCCATGCTGTCAGGCACTGAGCCCTCAGCCACCCAGCCTGCCACACTCCTTTCAGGGTTCAGGGAACACGAAGTAAAGGGGGATCCCACCACCTTCCAGGGTGACAGGGAGCAGCTGGGGGCACCCCCTAGCCACTGAACCATGAGGTGGTCAGGAGAGGCAGGGGTAGCCCCACTCACATGCCCAGTTCAGCCATGCTGCCAAGCACATGCCACCGAACACATGGGCTGATTGGGGTGGGGGGGATTGGAGGAGGATAGTGGGTGGTAGGGGGGTCATTCCCTCTGGTCTTCTCCAAATCCAGTCAACCCTAACCAGAAGCAACTAAATCAGAGATTCAACAGCAGTTGCACACGAATACAGAGGTGAAAAACAAAAAAGTATTTCAGAACAACAAACATGTCAGATCCATGGGACACAGGACTATAAGACTGATTATAGAGACAAACTACCCCAGAAATTCAACCACTGTGATCTATAACGATGGGAATGGAATTTCACATTCAGAGATGCCTTCAGCATGATCAAAGGACCCTCCCACTTTAGGGGGTGAGGAAAGCCACAGAGACAGGCAGTGGCCCCACGACAAACCGGACCAACCATCTGCCAGAGTCTATCTCAATCAAAAAATAAGTGCACAAACTTTGGCCGGGAGAAACGCTCCCAACACCAGCAACCAGAATTATAAAACAAAGACGGAGCAAAATATGATAGAAGATGGACCAGAGCAGCTGACCAGAAAGGAGGAGGAGGCACTGGAAGAACACAGTAATGCATGAACTGGGGGCCAGCAGCAACAAGACACTTAGAAAAGTAAGCACAGGCCACTGTGTCCCAGGAAACCATGTCCAGACCAGACAAAAGGACATTGCTACAGGAAAGAAGAGGAAGAAACCAAAAGACTAAAAGGTAAACAATAAATGGCAGTGAAAGAAAAAAATGGAGAGACCAGGGGAGAGGGGTAAGGGAGGGGGGAGGAACACTCAAAAGGCAAATGTAAACAAAACTTATTCAATAAAAATAAAAATAAAAAAAAACAAGTATCCTCCGACCTCACTGGGAAACCTTATTGCTCGCTCCATTTGTCCCTGTGGAAAGACTCATAGATCGACTCAAGCTCCCCTTAGAGAAATCTCATAGTAAATGTTCAGAGTTTACTTAAATAGGTTGCTGATGATGATGAGTTGTGGCATGGTCAAGCATGTGTTAGCTTGCCTAGCACCGCTTTTGAAAATCTGGGGCACTTATGTACATTGTCCTCAGCTTTGAGGATTTAACCAGAATCCCATTATAGCAGAAAAGATCTCATTTAACATCATTTATGCATATATTCTTTTATAAAAATGGGATTATGTGTGTATATTAATAAATATTATCTCAAAATGAATTGCTGGTCTATTATGTCTTTGATAGTAAGAGAAATAAAAAGATGAATATGATAAAATATCTGTCCTTTAAAAAGCCTGCAATTCAGCAGGGAAGATAAGACATATGAACAAATAACTATAATAAAAAGCAATACAAGTGCCATAAAAGTGACAAAAACAAAACATTATAGGTGATACAGAAACAGAAGATAGCTTCCAGTATGGCATACAGAGGCACATTTCCCAGGAGATGCAAATTTTCACTCAAGTTCTAAAGAAGTGTAAGGATTTCAATAGTGTAAAATGGAAGTGGGAGAACACATATTCCAGAGACAGGAAACAACATGAGTAAAAATGTAGAGACAGAAAAACATTTTTTCAGGGAATACTAAACTGTCCAATATGCTGGGGATACAATATCATGGAAAATAATTGTGAAACATTTTGGAGCTACATTGTGAGCGGTAACTAGAGAATTTGGACTATTCATTTGATGCTGAAGAATTGTGATTTACAAAATGACACCAACCTGCATAAAAGCTAAAGGCAAGAAGGGAAGCAAAAAGGAAGCATATGCAATAATACTGCCAGAAATAGAATCATGGAGCGGGAAATGCAAAGGTACACCCTAATTCAGGTGACAATTCATAACCTTTCAAGCATTCAGCTCATCAATTACTCTGATAACAGCAGCAAAATGTTGCTAGAGAGGCTTTGGTTTGAATATGTGCTTGTAATGAAAGATTTGCACTGAGTATGAATTCCCACTTCTTATCCTCCTCAAGACCTGGGTAATACTTTTTCTAAGAGTCTGTCTAGTGCTAATGATCCGAACCAAAATCATGGCGAGAAGCAAAGTTAGCTATCTCATGCATGAATCAAACTTAGCAACAGAGACCAAGGGTCACAGGTATATGTCAGGAGGTTTTAATAGCAGGACAGAAGAAAGGGATGACAAATTGACTAGCATGTCCTTGAACCTCCTATATAAAAAAAAATTTCCTTAATAGCAACACATTGAAATACCCAGGATAAGCAATGATTTGTGCTAATTTAGAAACAAGATAATAAATGCTATCTATGGAATGTAAATATTTAGATTTATGGTGCTAATTTGAAGTGCTATATAGCATTCAATTTCTTTACTATGTGCCCTAATAACGTGTCAATCCATGGCCAAGAATTTTTAATATATTAGGCTTATTATAACTATAATATTATAGTTTATTGCTGGTAGTATGGAAATATCAAGTATTTTTATGGCTTTGCAAAACCCTAAGCCTGATTCAGCATCCTTGTAGTTAGCTTGATGTTTTAAAAAATTTTACTTTGATGCCAGATATAGTGAACAAATGTTTTGAGAGTGGGTCAAAGGGGGAAATAGTAAAAGTGAAGAAGCTATCATTGGCAAATGAAGGTCATCTTTGTAGAAGCAGAACACCAGTTGTGCACATCTTGCAGAAAAATCTACAAGCTTCTTCGATGGTATTGTACTGCCATCTAGAGGCAAAGAAACATGCCAACAACAGACAGCGTAGTTAAAACTTCAATTTGAACATCTAAAACAAATTCAAGGACAATTAAGGTGAAAGAGAAAATATGGAATTCTAGAGTAATCTTTTCAAAGAACTACTGCTTTAACAATTGTTTCTGAATCAATGGAGAAAAAGTGCAGGTGTTTTGAAGAAAAGGACATGCATTTTTCCAAAAATTTGGAACATAAGAATTAGATAATTAACTATGGAAATTGCGACACTATAAAGACCATCATAAAAATGGGTAAAAATTAATTTGGGGTGGGGGATAAAAAAAGGAAAAGTTTACTGAAAAGATAAGTGATACTAATGACTTAAATAGCAGAAGGTTGTCTAGAATTTTACAAATGTAATGAAGCTTAGTCAATTTTGTTAAAAAGTAGTTGCATTGGAGGCCGGGCATGGTGGCGCATGCCTGTAAGCAGCAGCCTAGGAAGCCGCGGCTGGGACCAGGGATCGCGGTTCGAGTCTCACCAGGGACACATAGCGAGACCTAGTTCCAAAGAAATAGAACTGGGAGTGGTGGTACATGCCTGTAATCCCAGCTACTAGGGAAGCTGAGGCTGGAGATTGCTTGAGTCTGTGGTACCCCCGGGCAACGTGAGTCTGCAGTTCCACAGGCAAAAACAGCGAGGCCTAGTCTCAAAAAAAAAAAAAAAAAAAGTAGTTACATTGGCCAAATATGAATCATTTGTATTTTTAGTTATAAAAATTATATTTTTACTCTTTTTATGCATCTTATTGTGCAGAAAACAAGTCTGAAATAATATTCTATCACACACTGTTTAAAAACAATCCACCAAAGATGAAAGTGAACAGTGGTCCAGGGTTCTCCATTAAGAGCATCTCACTCTCTGATTTGATAATGTTTTAAAAAATCAGGAATGTCTCACTTCATCAGGAAAAACAACCTGATAACCAAGAAGACAGTCTTTGACACCAAGAAGACAGTTCAAGCATCAACATTCTTCGTATGGTTTTACTAGATCTTTTTCTATTTTTCCACATTTCATATTAAAGGATTGATACAGCCTTTAAAAATTCATTAAACAGGAGCAGCCAGCAGCCACTAATTTTTTTTTTCAAAAAGAACTCATATTGCCTGGGAATTTCAATTTCATGAATAGTGTAGGCATTGAAATAACTCAGTAGAACATAGAAAAATTCAATGAACAAAAGAACTCTACCAAGTTTTGGAATAATCGGTGCATTGGATTGGTCCAGGATAGTGAAACCTAAACCTCCTATTATAAACAGGAGGATGGGGGTGCAAAGGTGCCAGCAGCAAGGTGGTGCATGCTAGGCCCCGCCCCTGCCCAAAGTCACAGCCCTGCCTCCCTGAGCAGCCACCTCTCAGCTTTTGTGGGGTGGGCAGGGAGTGGCCCGTCTGACTAGGTTGGCTCTGGGTCAGCAGCAGAGCTGCTGATGGGGGGGAACTATAAAAGTGTCCCCTCTCTTCACTCTCACGCCTCTTAGTCCTCAAGAGAGCTAATAATACATAAAATGGATAGAATTGGTGAGGGACCAGATAAAGATCTGGCTCACACATCGAGTGGAACACAAGAAAAGGAATAGTGAGAAAGACATTGTATAATGGTCTGAAGAAATGGACATCACCTGTCACAGAGTCACACCTACGGCCACACAACGAGTGGATGAGCCAAATCTAAGGGCTGAAACATCACCTAAGAAAGCAAGGTGCCCTTCCCATTCTATGGGAAAGGAAGGTCACAGAGATGGGGCCTCAGTTCCACAGCAAAGCTACAATCTGAATGAGAGGAAACAATCTGCAAAGGCATCCAGCAGATGCCTGTTCACAACGAGTATCTTCAATAATGAATGACATGGAATTGATTGGAGAAGACAGTCAAAAATAGGATACTAATAGACTCCAAATGAGCACAAACTGCTACCATGCAAAGTTAAGGCTGAATACCTACCAGCACGGTTTGCTATATTCCAGAATCACAGTCCCTCACCCAAGAAAAAGACAATGACATAGAAAATGACATAGAAAATGAAGAGACCAAAGGACTCAACGTAGATCAACAAACAACAAGAAAAGGGGTCTGAGTGAACAGAGGTAACGTCAATAGGAGGGGAAGGCTTTCCAGTAACCATTTGCTGATATTGTATAAAATCTAAAGAATGAATAAATTTTTTAAATAAAATAAACAGGAGGATGGCTACAAGCCCTTCCATAAAATATTGCCCATTAAATGGTCTCACTTATTTGAGAGATACAGGAAAAATAAACAAATGCATAAGAAAAATTGAAAACTGCCAGCAGAACTAGAGCATAGAATAAGAGATGAGGAGGAGGGAAAGAACCAGGGTGGAGGAAGGTAAAAAAGACTAAGCTGGTGCAGGGTGGTAAGGTGATGGGAAGCATCAGGGTAGACAATGATGCAATATATATATTTATATTTATAAACATATATATGTATTTAGATATAAGTGCAAACAATAAAAAGTTATAAAATAATAGTAGTAATAATAAAATATTGCCCATTAACTCTGTATGAGTTAAGAAAATCTCTGTATGACCCAGAAACACTACAGTTCTCTGATACCCATGTTTATCAGTCAAGTACCCAACAATTGGAGGTTCAACAATCACATCATAAATTATCCCTCCCATGGTAAGGAAGACAGTCACCAGAACATACACCATTACTAAAAGTAACAGTGGTGGCTTCTTTAGCTTTAAACAGAGACATAATACTAAGCACAGGACTCTATATAAGATCTTCATATTGGCAATGATGGGAACAACCCGTTTGCACTTTGAAAACCATCTTTTAATAGCATCTTATTCAACATAAAACAATGTTATGAACTATAAGTAGGACTTCTCATCAGAACGAAGAAAGAATTATTTAAATGCTGGTTTTGTCAAACAACTGTTCCTGACCTTCTTTCCTTCTAGTCAGAATTCCGAGCTTTGGGCCCAATAGATCTGTAATAGCTCCTATATTCTGCTTGAAGGAAGGTTTAGGAACAAGAACATAAAAAATGATCACTAGGATGCTATTTGGATGTAGTGACTCTGATCTCTGATATAAATAAGAATTGTTTCAAACTCATATGCCAATCTAAAGAGAAGGCTACTATATACCCAGGATTTCTGAGAATTCGGAAGGGGGGGCTCATAATCTCATAATCATTTTGCACTTGACTTCCTATTGAACTTTTTAACTCATTCAAATCTCATCTTCCCAGTCATTCCCTAATTTGGAATTCATGTATCCTTAGTTTCATCAAAACATCACAACTACATGAGAGCATTGCATTTAATTAAAGGTTTGGAGAATAAAAGACCACAGCGCTAATAAGCTCATGTTGATAGCAGAAGACATCTTCTTTAAGTCTAATAGGACATGGGGCAGGGCATGGGGGGCAGGTGGTTATGCCTCTCCTTTGGAGAAGAAACAGATGTATTGATCTGTTGTAGCTTTAAGGAACAATCTTTTCTTCTGATTAATAAGTCAATTAATTTCCTTCTTGACCCAAAAACCTATTAGCATCACCATCCCGCATCTTCCAATTCTTCCATACAGTACATTAGAAAAATATTATTTTATTCTTATATTTAATATTATATTAAAAATGCCCTATTTTTTAAGCACATTGCTATTCAACAAAATGATCAAAGAATAGAATCAAAACTTTCAAACTATTAAGAGGCATGGGATGCTAGAGTAGTTGATTATACAACATCAAGCATCATAGAGTCAATTTCTTCTGGCCATTTTATACCTTTTTACACTCTACTCAACTGTTATGTTGCTGTTTTTCTGCATCCTTAACCTCTCAGTCATCACCACCCTACAGAGCAGAGAGCACAAGAAATGTAAGAAAAAAAATTCCATGGTAACAGATGCTATGCTAAGCATGAATTACTAAGGTTTTAAAAGTAGGATTTTTTTAAATGTAACTGATATATAGTGAATTTTTTTTAATTCTGCAATGTCCTTCGAATATTACACATTCCATTCAGGGCTTGTGACATAGCCTGAGCAAGAAGAGCTTTTTTAAAAATGGCAAGAGATAGGGGGTTGTTCTGGGATTCTGCTGTTTCTTATAGCTCAACTTCAAAATTAATCACTCTTCCTCAATTTTTTTTTGTTAAATACAATTTACCTAGCACTTATATTATCTATTTTCAACAGGATTTTACAATGAACTGAATATTTTTGCTTTCTGAAATCTATATGTTGGAATCCTAATCCATAATGTGAAGGTATTAGGATGTGGTAATTTGGGCAGTAATTAAGTCATAAATGTAAAAGCCTCATGAATGATATTAATCTCTTATAACAGAGATCACATTATGATCTCGATCTCTCTCTCTCTCTTATTTATATTCTCATACACATGCTGAGCCTGACATAAAAATTTAGAATTGCAGGTGCAGAAATTTGGAAGTACTCCTTGTGAATAATGGCTTTGATTACGTAACTGTCACAGTGAACAAGGACTCTTAGGATATAACCAGGAAGCAACATTACTTTTGTCAATCTCTAGTTCTTAAAATATAACCTCTGGGATTCACCGCAATGCCTATCAAAATCCTAATGGCATTTTTCACAGAATGAGAAAAACAATCCATACTTTGTGGTTCATATGGAATAACAAAAGACCTCGAATTAAAAAGAGCTACCATAGGATCCAGTAATACCGAATCCATATATCCAGGGAAAAATAAATTCAACATTTCAGAAAGATACTTTAAATTTTTTAGTTTTAAATAATTTATTTACACTTGTATATTTCATATCTTTGTATTCCCTGGGGTTCACCCACCACCTCCGCTCCCTGACCGCACCCACTCATCCCACCCTTCCTCCCAAGTTGTGTACTTTGGTTTGGTTGTTAGCTTGTTGTTTTGTTGTTAGCCACAATTTTGGCTTTTCCTCCTGGCCTTTTGTTTGTTTTTCCTGTGTCCCACATATTAATGAAACCATTTGGTTTCTGTCTTTTTCTTTCTGACTTGTTTCTGCTAATATGATTTCTTCTATGTACATCCATGTTATCTCAAATTCATCAAATCTGTAATGTTTAGTTAAAAATAGAACTATCATAGGATCCAGTAATACCAAATCCATATATCCAGGGAAAGTAAATTCAGTATTTCAGAAGGATACTGGCTGCATACCTATGCTAATCATTGCATCCCTATGCTAATCCCTATGCTAATGATAATAGCCAAGATAAGGAAACACCCTAAATGTTGATAAATGAATGAGAGAGGATACCTATACATATATACAAATATACAGAGAGAGGCTTTCCCAAAAGGATCAGAGGATTTTTTCAAACATACCCAGAGTACTATTTACCAGAGTTCTATTTACAATAGCAACCACTAATTGGACTTACAGTCTAAAATTTTATTTTTGTTTTCTTTATCCTTCTGCTTTTTCTATAGACCTCATATATATAAAACATACATGAATATCACTGCCACTACTTGAAATTTAGAACCAAATGTGACAAATTTAGAACCAACATTATTTACCAGACAGACAAAGTGAAGTTCTCACATTTACTCTCAGCTGCCATAGAAGCTGACAGGAGATGGTGTTTTCTAGGAAAGGGGGGATAAACAGAGGGAAAAGAAAAAAGACAGAATAGTACCTGTTGCTCCTGTCTTTCCAGGATTCTGGTTAGTTCACGATAAACATTGGGAGATGAGAGCATCAAATTAAATGCAATTGAGTTCAATTAAATCCAAGGTTTAAATTTAAGGTGTTGGTAAAATTGTGAGGTGGTCTCTGCCAAGTGCTTCTCATCAAAATTTCTCTGCTTTTAATTTCCAAGGCTTTGGTTAATCTTCCCTACTACAACGCCAGCACTAAAAACTAAAAAATCCAATTTTTTTTTAATTCTTTAAATCACAACATTCATAAATGGTTATTGGGATCCCCCTCTCCCGTAGATGTCCCCTCCATTCACTCTAAGCCCTCTCTTTGTTGTTTGCTAGTCTGTGTTAAGTCCATTAGTCTCTTTCCTATGGCAGTGTCCTTTCACCGAGTGAGGGACTGTGTTTTTGGGACACAGCGATCCGTGCTGGTAGGTTTTTCCTTCCTAACCTTGCATTGGGCAGCCAGTCTGTACTTAGTTGTGGTCTGTTCATGTTTTCTCATTGCTGGTTGTCTCCCCTACTCCAGCCTGTGTTGTTTTGCTGCTTCTTCACCTTACTCCCACCTAGTTTCCACTACAAAGGGCCTAATCTGTTGAGAAACATACTTACCTTGCTGAAAAACCAGGGATACTGAAAAAAAAAGCAGAGTTTAGGGAAGTGCTCAGTCTGTGGATTTGAGAATACTAGCAATGGCGAGACCAAGTCTATCTCAAGGCACAAGCACAACCTGATTCAGTTAAAAAGAGGTGATTGGGTAAATAATTTGATCAGGCTTTTTCCTTCATTAGCCTGTATACCAGCACCTGGGATACTGAATCGTCCCTGTGCCTGTGCAGCCCAGTGGGCACGCGCATGTGTAAGTGTGCACACCTGGGCCTAGAGAACGGGGATTAAAAAGGCACGGGTCGGGCACGGTAGCTCATGCCTGTAAGCTTCAGCCAATGAAGTGGCTGGGGCTAGGGATTGCGGTTCGAGTTCCGTTCGGGACAACACAGCGAGACCTAGTCCCAAAAAATAGCTGGGCGTGGTGGCGCGCACCTGTAATCCCAGCTACCTGGGAAGTTGAGGCTGGGGGTTGCTTGAGTCTGGTATCCCGGGCAATGTGAACCTGCCGTTCCATGGGCAAAAATAGCAAGATCTAGTCTCAAAAAAAATAAATAAAAATAAAATTAAAATTAAAAGGCACGGAGAGAACACATGAGGGGAGAGAGAGAGAGAGCAAGAGTGAGAATTACAAAATAAATCAGCGTACATGAAGATTCCTGAGGAGCTGGGGGTCTTGCCAGCCTCCTGTACCCACCCTGTTCCTGCACTGCCTTGCCTGGTGTGTCTGACTGCTAAAACCAATTAAGAATGTATGCAGACTGGTGAGCCTGATGCTTACAATTGGTGATGGGATTGGTTATATTACAAATCCCTAAGGCCACAAATGGCTGGCTGCCCTACCCCAGGGAGTGTCTGGTGCCCAGTCCTTGGAACGAAAAGTCTGCTGCTACTGCTAGATGGTGCAAGCCCTCCGTAAGAGCCTGGAGCTAGTGACCCAGTGGTAAGCAGAACCCTGTGATCACCTGCAGCCACTGGGGTGGTGACATGTGGTGCCACTAAGCAGCACCACAGCCTTCTAAGCAGCAGCCATAAGACCAGGGTAGACAGAGCCAAGCCAGACCCAGAAGGTCTTCAGAGAGGCAGGCACAGAGCAGCAAAATCCTAGTGAATGCATCTCAGGTGGAGGTCCCTCCTGAAGTTTGTCTCTGAGATCTCCCGAGCTTCTTACAAGCTTCCTCAGGTTGATTCTCTCAATTCCCCTCCAGGACACCCGCCTTTCAAACCTGATGCACTTTTAAGCCAGCTCTTTCCAAGACTTAACTGGTGCTGGTGCGAACCTGAACCTCATCAGCATTGGCTAAAGATTCAAAACCAAAATTTGTCCAGGCTGCCCTGCAGTTTTACACCAGAGCTATGCAAGTAACTGCTTTGTTTAAATGACACTTGCGGAATGGGCACGGTGGCGCAAGCCTGTAAGCGGCAACCTAGGAAGCCACAGCCAGGGTCAGGGATCGTGGTTCAAGTCCCGCCGGGGGCATGTAGCGAGACCTAGTTCCAAAAAAATACAGCTTGACGTGGTGGCATGCGCCTGTAATCCCAGCTACCTGGGAAGCTGAGGCTGGGGGTTGCTTGACTCTGTGGTACCTCGGGCAACGTGAACCTGCGGTTCCACAGGCAAAAGTAGCGAGATCTAGTCTCAAAAAAATAATAATAATAAATGACACGTGCTCATTTCATTGTCTCCAAAAACTGTCATGTTTTTCTCTTTTTTCTTTTATTCTAAAACCCAAACTCAGCTGTGCTGGAATCAGTGACCAAAGCCAGCCACCTGGGTGTAGTACAGGCTGCTGCCACTCTCTGGGGGCTCCAGCAACTTCAGAGAACCTGGACCAGCAAAGCTATTCTCACAACACAAGGTGGGTAAGGCAGCTGGTTAGTACCACCTAATCACAAAATACATTCCTCAAGATCCTGAGAGAACTCCTTGGGAATGGGTGGAAGAAGCAGAACAGGACCACTTGGAAACCCAAAGACCCTTTCTACCCTTCAGAAGTAGGACACTGTTCCTCCAGCCAGCTCTTCCTCTGGCAACTCAGCTTCCCTTCTTGCCATGTCCAAGAGTAGGTGTCCAATCACAGCCCTTCTGCTTTACATTTTCACACCCCCGTTCTCCCCATACCCACAACACTCAGAGTATGAGAACAGTGGAACCTTCATTTTGGGGAAGATATTTACAACTACACCATGGAAAACACCAATTCAGGTATTATATAAATGTAGCATAAAGATCAACTATGTCCCAGTTTCACGAATGTAAGAGACCCAATGTGCAAATACACAAGCCCACATTCACCTTCAGAGTAACCTACTTAGTCACATAACATACTTAGGTGAAGAAGATGAAAGGAAAAAGCTCCCAAAACAGAACTGTAAAAGTAGTCATAAATATTTTGAAAAGCAATGCAAGTATTTGCCTTGCAGTTCCTGATTCTCTAATGCCTGACCTGTTTGTCAATGTAAGACTGCTGGAACCTATTGGTTCATTGTAGGAACTGATTAATCATAGCTGGAGATTTCCACAATACACCCTATACAAGAAGAGAGGACTTGCTCATAAAAGAATGTGCCACAATCTGCAGACTAGAGTCACCGACAAGTGTAATAAGACTTTTTTTTTTTTTTTTTTTTTTTGAGACTAGGTCTCGCTATTTTTGCCTGTGGAATCATAGGCTCACATTGCCCAGGGTACCACAGACTCAAGCAGTCCCCAGCCTCAGTTTCCCAGGCAGCTGGGATTACAGGCGCGCGCCACCACGCCCAGCTATTTTTGGGGGACTAGCTAGGTCTCGCTATGTGACCCCGTGGGACTTGAACCGTGATCCCTGGCCTCCGCTGTGGTTTCCTAGGCTGCCACCTACAGGTATGTGCTACCATGCCCAGACTAATAGGACATTTTTAAAGATATATTTGATGCTCCCTGAAGAAGTCTCCTGGTAAAAAGATCAACTATTAAAAAGAAGCCTCCCAATTATTCCAACTACAGCTTATATTCAGTTGCTCCATGAAATCATCAAGGAACAAGATTATAACATATTTGGATATAGAAGAACTGAGTGTAAGTGGATGGTATCCAGTCTCATTGAACTACCCACCAGTTCCATCACTGTCTGTCATGACTGAGGGATTTCTTATGGCAATGCACACTGATGTCACTCACAATGCTTTGAAATATTTAAAGATGATAGCAGAAAGTAAACTTAGAGCACTAACTTTTAAGTAGCACTTAAAAATTCCCCACCCCATATGTTTACAATAGTGTTCAAGTCTGTGTGCTGTTTCTAAATTGCTTCATAGATTCCATCAATACCCACATTTAATTATTTACTAGTAGTTGTTATTAAGCTCTTTTTAATGACTTCAGCTTTGTATTGGGATATTGTATTTCTAAGCCATAAGCAGAATACACCACCTATTTTACAATGGGTGTACCTAAAAGGAAGAAACTATGTCTATTGTTGTTATTGATAACGATGAAGAGGAAGAAATAAAACTGTTAACAGCCTTACTGATGCTCAACCTCTTTGTATAAGGCTTTGCAAAAGGAATTTTGTGAGATTAGAATTAAGATTGTTGAGGAAAACACAACTGGCTTTGGTTAAATGTGACTAGTGTGCCGCACACTTGAATCCATGCAATAAAAAGCTGCTGTTTAAAAATAAAGTTTTAAGAATTTTTAGGACCAAATATATGACAGACCTTTGAGGAGGGATGGGGGGAAGACGCTGTGCAAGCATCCTATTCATGACACCAATTATATTGCAAGCATCAGGCTATTGGTAGGTTCTTTATTGGTTCTAGCAATTACAAGGCACACAAGGCAGGACAGGTTGGGACCAGGGCCAGCAGTGCTGGGAAACCGACAAGGCCTCTCATTACCCCTCTGGGAATCTTCATGATCTTTCTCCTGCCTCTTTCTCTGGCACTTTCTTCACATCTGTCTTTGGTATGCTTTCTCAACCCAGGACGATGCCACCCTTTTATCCTTTCCTCTCAGGTCCAGGTGTGTCCACTCACATGCAAACATCCACCGGGCCCAGGCACATACAATCATGGGGCAGAGGCAATACAGGTGTTGATCATAGAGGCTAATGGAGGATAAAGCTCAACCAACTCATTTACCCTGCAGAGGGAAACACATATGAAAGTACTGGAAATTCTACAATAACCAAATGAAATATTTAATGCAAGGGTTAGATTAAATGAATAAATGAATTAAAAGACAAAATAGTACCGTTATAGATCTTTTTTATTACAACTTTTAAATACCTAAGTACCTTAATAAAAAAATTATTTGTTTTATTCTACATAACTGTTCAACAGTGTGTTCCTAATTAACTTTATTTCTGGTTTTAAAAAATGGCTGAACACCAAAATTATGCCATTTTGAGGTTAGTTTCCTCTTACTCCAGCAGCTGTTTGTTCCTTCTCTGTACCCTACTCAAAATATTTGAAGTTGTCTCTGCAAGTCTACAAGCCCTTAGAGAGGTCCCCCTTACTAAAAAAAAAAAATAATAATAATAATTAATAAAAAATAAATTTAAAAAAAAAAAACCTTCTTTCCCCTAGCAAGACTAGATCCTTGCTTGCTCAGATTTTGGTCTAAGTCAAACCTGTCCTGTCCCCAAAATAAACCCTTTTTCTTGCCAAACTCATCCATGGCAACATGCCCGAAAGACCATCTGCTGCAGCAGGGTTGCCACGATTACAACCAGCTGCTACACACCACGCAAAAGTCAACGTCTTCCCACAGGACACTTCAACTCTGAATTCCAACCTCTCTGTTTACTCATTAAGCCCACAGTGAACAGCAATATTTAGGAATGCAAGGTAAGCTTTGGATGACATTAGAGTGATATTACATTCAAAGCCTGCCCTACTGCACACCTCTCCTGCCTATATTTTTCCAATCATGAGAGCTATAATTAAGGGACAGGAACCAATGGGAAACTTATTGATTAATTAACAGCCAACAACCAATCACAGCTAGCAACCAATGACTACCAAGCCAAAGCTGGATTGAAGCCTGTGGCTTGGCACTAAGTAGGGATTCTCAACTGCTGTCCTTTCCCAGCATAAAATGGCAAGATAGAAGAGGAAAACAGACTGTCATATTGTAGTCAACCAATTGTGGATATAGTAGAGGTTACGTGGGGGTCAGAGGGAAGAAGAGAGAAAAACAATCTTGTCCAAACATTTCAATAGAACAATCAAGATGCATAAGAAGAAGATACCTGGCCTGTACTTATAAAACAGGACCTGTTTGAGTATACTTATCACACAAAATAAAGAACAAAATAAAGACCCCTCAAATACTGAGATGTGAAGCACAGTATCTTGCCTACTAGAAATGCAAGGCCCACTGAGTATCTTGGGCCCGAGCTAGCCAGATTATCTACTTTTCCCGCACTTGGGGAGGAGGCAATAAGAAAGGAATGAACAGAGAAGAAGTAGTATAGAAAAACAGATTTATACTAATACAACACCTGCCATACACAAAGACATGTATACACTTATATTACACTACGAAACATGGGTATAGGACATAACTTAATTGCTACAGTACAATTACAACACCATCATGGGCAAAAAATAACTTTATTAGAGCAGCATCCATGACATGAAACTGGCAGAATCAGGATCAGGATGAAGGTGATCCTAATATGACACTTTAAGAGATTTCTTAAATTTGGGACTTAAGTTACTTACCCCTAGTCCTGGTCTTGGACTGATTTAACGTATGGTAAATCGGTAGGAAGTAATATGATTCAGAAATGAGTGATTATAAAAGCAACACAGAAATCCAGGCTTAACTAACAAAGGAGACTTGGAAAAATGTAACTCAGTAGTTACTGGATTACCAGAACCTGAGCCTAAAAGGGCAAGCGTATATTCATGCCCATGAAGTATATCTTTAGAACATTAAGATTTAAGTCTTTCATTGTATTTATTTATTGCTGCATAACAAATTACCAAAAATTAGTGATAATAACATTTATGATCACACAGTTTGGTGGGCCTGAGCCAAGACCCTGCTTAGCTGTGTTTTCAGTCAGGGTCCCACACATCAGAGTCAAGATGCTAGCTGGGACTAGAGTCATCTCAAAGTTTCAATGGGTAAAAATGTGCTCTTAAACTCATAAAATACACTTATAAATATTTTAAAGGGTTTTTTTTCTTGCAAGATAATTTTAGGATTGATTTTTTTTTGCATGTGAATTGCAATACAGGCACACTAGTTATTTAATCTTAAGTCTCAACTTCCTCATTTGTGAGAATAAGACTACTATTCATATTAAACTGCTTAATACTTAAGCATTAAATGCCTAATAAGAGTAATAAACTAAAAAGAACAAGCCAGAGTTGTTTTTATTTTTAGACAATCTTTCTTCCCCCTATGCTTTGAGAAACATCCATTTCTTTCCATTAAGTTACTATCTTAAGTCTACTCTCTTGCCAGCCTCCATACCTCTGTATTAAACTCCTAAGACAGACCCATAAGGTGCCTGCCATAGATTCGGATGATCATGACATTTGTCAGAAATGCATCCAATCTCCACCAACTAAACCTGTGTCTGAGGACTACACTAATGTGCAAGGTAGTTTTAGGCTCCCTGGAGCTCAAACGATTTTTCAATGGCTAAATAGGGAAGACCTTTAACAGCATTCTTATTTCTCATTGAAGATGAGGGGTAGTTTTCCAAAAGCAAAGAAACAGGGGTTTTCTTTCTTTAATGGAAGATAGGAGAACCAGGGTCCACTAGACCAGGAAGAGTAGTTGAGCCCACAAACTCTTAGCATTAAGCAGTTCTAGCTTCAATTTCCAGGAGACACTTAATGTATGATATCTTATCGTTCCAAAAACTCAATTTTTCATCTCCACAATGGAGTTAACGCTATCTAATTTTCCTAGTCAGGATGAACTGTCACTAGAAATTACCACGACGGCCAAAAATTACCTTGAATATTAAACCTGGCATCTAATACATCAACTCAATTTTTCCTAAATATTACTTAAAAGCTTAAATAATTGTAAGTCTATAACTTATAAGAGATTGCAAAGACAAGAAGCAAACCTCAAACCCCAAACCACACAAACCTCCAAAAAATCAAGTTTTCCCAACAAAGCTCCGCCTCCGAGCAAACCCTGCCCACACCGGTTTCCCCACCCACCCTCTTCCACTACGCCCCGCCCCTCACCGCCAGGTCCCGCCTCCAGCCCAGGCTCCTGGTGCCCATTGGGCGAATCCCGATGTTGTATACACAGCCGACACACGCACGTTTGGTCCGGGCGTCCTCGCGCCTGCGCAGCAGTGCCGTCTAGCGGCTGGGGACGGGGGGCTGGGGGGAGGGGGGCGCAGGTCAGGCCGAATCTTCCTCCGTAATAAGAAGCTACGCGCCCCGCGGTCCTGGCTCCGCGGGTCCGGTCGGATCGGGCCAGGGCGCTGGAGCTGCTGTGGCTCCCGTCGCGGCGGGTGCGATGGAGGTCGTGCCGGAGCCCAGCACTCACGCCGGGGGAGGCCGAGACAGCCGACGGTGCTAGTAGATGAGGCGGCGGCGGCGGCACGGGCTCTCCATGAGCAAGCGGCGGAGGCGACGGGTGCGGCGGCACCGGCGGTTTTCTGTCCCCGGGGAGGTACGCGAAGCCGGTTTCCAGGTGGACGGAGACCAGCCCGTGTGGGGATGCTTCCGGCGGCCCGGCCCTCCCGCCCCTTGCCCGCAGGTCGCCTGGCGGAGCCGCTGCGCTCAGCCAGCACCGCGCTCCGGGTTCGGGCACTCGCCTGCCTGCCTGCCCGCCCCGCGGGGCCAGCCCGCCGTACCAGGCCTCCGGGGCGGGGGGGGGCGCGGCCGGGGCGAGGGGCGCGCACCCCGCGCTCCCCGGGTCCCGGCCGCGCAGCCCCGCGCGCCTTCGAGGAAAAGCGCGTCTGTTTCGAGGCGCTCCTTGAGGACCTGTCGCTGGGACCGAGTGCTCCAGGGGGCAGGGATCCGGCGTTCAGGACCTGTCGCTGGGACCGAGTGCTCCAGGGGCCAGGTTCCGGCGTTCAGGGTCTTGGGCCGAAGGTCGGGTTTCCACGACCAGCGCGGAGTGCAGATGGTCTGCCTTAGAAATGACCGGAGAAGAAAGGTGTGGTTTTGTGGAGGAGATGAAAATCGGGCGGGTTTCCCAGGTTTATTCGACCCCAGGGCCTGTTGAACGGGAACCTGAAGCCAGGGCCTCTAAATCCAGTACCTGAGGATAGCGTCGCCGATATGGCGAGATTTTAAGTAAATGTTTAAGGTAAGTAAAGCTGTTGCACGCATTCTCACCTTCTTTTGAAGTCCTTTTTACTGAAATGTGCTGCAGCATTAAGTTACTGGTGAGACTGAAATGTCTTCGGGTTCTTTCGCGTTCTTCCAGTTCTTTCTGCTTAGCCCTCGCACCCACCCCCACCCCCCCTTTTTGGGGGGGGGGGAAGAAGTTAGTTTCATTTTATGCGGTAGACCGGTAGTTTAATTGTCTTTGGAATGTTACTTTTGCTTTGGAGATCTGTGGTTTGGTCATGTCAAAGGAGAAATTGAAGAAAAATGTTAGCGATTTACGATTCCTTTCTAATACAATATTTAGGGATTAACTCAGAGTCATAATCTTATGACCTTGCTGTCAGATTCTTTAAACACTAAATTAAATCTTGAAGAAAGTTAACTTCAGTTTTAACATTTGGATGCTTTATGATTTTTGAAAATCTGCTCCGGAAATACATGTAGGTTCTTAGTAAGAAAAAGCCAAGTTTGTTTGCTCTTAGGTGCCAGATTTCCCACACCCTCTCCTCAAGTGTTGACTAGGAGCCTGCATGGTACTTACTATGTATCTAGACTTAAGACTAAATGTAGTATTGAATATTTTAGAACCCACAATATTTGGCTTCAAGCCAAAACTGCTCTTTGTGTGTACAATCACATTAGCATTTCTAGAATTAACTGAATTTTTAATCTTGCTAATGTTGCAAAATAGGATTGAATAGAACACAAATAGAACACCTAGGTTCAACGTGTTGGATGTATCATTCATGTTGTGCTTGGAAGGACACAGTGCTAGAAAAGATGGCAAAAGAAAGACTGACCTCAGTCACTTCTCTGTTCTGTTTTTCAGAAGCTGCCCTCTTTTCTTAAAAAAATACTATTACATAAAAGTAACATCTTGGGAAATCCCATTTTAATTGTTTGTGTGCTTATTTTTTTTATTAAATAATTTAATATATATGACTTTCACATCTTTATAAACCCAGGGATTCATACAACCCCCACCCTCCCTGACCGTTTCCCCCATTCCCCCTACCCCCACCCCACCCCACCCCAAGCTGCGTGCTTCAATTTGGTGGTTAGCTTGTTTTGACTTTTCCTCATGGCTTTTGTTTATTTTATTCCATATATTAGTGAAACCATTTGGTTTCTTTTTCTTTTTGCCTTATTTCTGCTAATGTGATTTCTTCTGAGTACATCCATGTTATAAAATCATCAAATTTGTCATTTTTAATTGATGAGTAATATTCCATGGTGTATATATACCATGGTCTATATATACCACATCTTTTTCATCCCATCATCTGTTTGGGGCCATTTAAGCTGCTTCCAAGGCCTTGTAATTACAAATAGTGCTGCAGTAAACATCTGAGTACAGGTGTCTCTTTGTACTTACTTTGAGGTCTCTTTTGGGTAGAGTCCCAAGAGAGCAATTGCTGGGTCAAATGGTAGTTCCATTTTCACTAACTTGAGGGTCCTCCACACAGCTTTCCATAGTGGTTAGACCAGTTTACATTCCCACCAGCAGTGTAGGAGTGTTCCTTTCTCTCCACATCGACACCAGCACTTGTTGTTGCCTGTTCTTTGGATGTGGGCCATTCTTACTGGTGTGGTATCTCATTGTGGTTTTGATTTGCATTTCCCTCATTGCAAGTGATTGAACAGTTTTTCATGTGCCTGTTGGCCGTTTGTATTTCCTCTTTGAAGAAGTGTCTTTTTAGTTCTCCCCATTTTTTGATTGGACTTCTGGTTTTGCTTTTGTTTAGTTGTGTGAGTTCCTTGTGGATCTTTCGGTATTAAACCCTTATCACTCTTGTGGAGGGCAAAAACTTTTTTCCATTCGGTTGGGCTTCTATTTGTTTTTTCTGTTGTCTCTTTTGCTGTACAGAAGCTTTTTAGCTTGATGTAGTCCCATCTGTTTGTTTTCCTTCATTCATTTTGCCATCTGTAGATGTGTTCAGAAAGGGATTTCTGAATTGTAATTCATAGAGGGTTTTGCCCAAGTTTTCCTCTATTTATGTTATGGTTTCAGGTCTGACATCTAAGTCTTTTTATCCATTTTGAATTGATTTTTGTACATGGTGTGAGGGAGTTGTCTTGGTCCATTTTTTTGCATGTCAGAAATCCCATTTTAAATGTATTCATTTGTCCTGAGTAAAGCATTTTTTTTATTCAGTTCATTAGGACCTTTCTTGATACCACTGATGCATTTTTCTTAATTCTGCTTTCTGTGCCACATACACAACACAAATATGTTTGCTGCAATACCCACAGCGACTTTAAAGCAAAATGTTTAGCTGTCCTCAAGATTGGGACCACTTCGGAGAAGGATAGGGCCAGTTTAAATAGAAGGGACATTATCAGTTAATTCCTTAAACAGACAGAAGAGAATCAGTATACTTATCACAGCATAGCTCAAGTTGTAGGGTATTTAACTAAGTCCTAAATTGCAAGTAAAAACCCCGAAGTACCTAGAAATATTTTTTGAATCAGCTGTGGTACTGTTTGTTTTTCAAGATCACTCTTCATCTTTTGTCTTTCAAAGATAATCTTACTCTAACCCAACTAAGGATCCTGTAATACCAATTTCATATATTAACATGTGTTAACACATATTAACAAGGAAATGGAGCACACCTTTTACTTTGGAGGAAGAGGTTTATATTAGGAATGTACCCAGTCACAACTCAGATTATATATTTTATTATAGAATTTTCCCATATAACATAAAATTGTAATTAATATGTAATTGCTATAAATATTACAAAGGTCTGTCTATAAGGTGGTTATTTTATACCGAAAAAAATAACTTCAGTAAATGGTCTTTATAGAGACCTCTAAAGCATTTTTCAAATATAATTTACCCCAGATTGTTGAACTTCTTTGTTATAGTGGGAACCTTCTAGCCAAATAGAATTTGAATCTTTATTTTCATTTAAATATGTCACACATTTGACATATGAAGTCACAAATTTACATGTTCTGTTTTAAAATTCAGGATGAAGACACTGTTTGAAGAGATCAAAGCATCAATTAAAAATAACTATAACCAAGATCGCTCATTTTGGAGGCCTGTTCTTCCTTGGGGAGGTGTTTTTACAATCAAAGCTGGCCGCAAAGCAGTATCCTGTACACCACTCTATGTTGAAATAAGACTAAAAAATACCTGCACCATTGATGGATTCTTGATGTTATTATATGTCATTCTTAATGAAAATGAAAATTTCCCTAGGGAACTCTCTCTTCATTTAGGTAGAGAGTTTGTAGACTGTTTTCTTTATTTAATGGACACCTATAGCTTTACAACTGTGAAGCTACTTTGGATTTGGGACAAGATGGAAAAACAGCAATACAAATCTGAAGTTCATAAAGCTTCATTAATAATTGATTTGTTTGGCAATGAGCATGATAATTTTACAAAAAATCTTGAAAATCTCATGTCTACCATACAAGAGAGTTACTGTTCAAACTGGCGATGCCCAATTCGTGTGCAGGAAGATCAACAGCGCACAATTAATATAAAGTAAGTTTTTCTAAAGTCTGTTTTGTCACTTTTATCAAAAACCAGCCTTTTTAAGTGAATGTTATCATAAGTGTATGTTTACATTTTTATATGTAAGTATACATACATGCATATGTATGTATATATTTGGATATGCATACTCACCATGCTTTTTAAAAGTACATCTCTTGTATAAATACACATAAGGCAGCCATATAAATGCAAGACTTTTTAGTACATTTTTTTTAGAGACTAGGTCTCGCTATGTTGCCCAGGATTGTCTCGAGCCTGCGGGCTCAAGTGATCCTTAGCCTTAGCCTCCCAGGTATCTGGGATTACAGGCATGCACCAGCACACCTGGCTGTAAGACTTTTCAGTAAACCTCATTACAAAAGTAGTAGTTTATTATATCTAATCTTAAAATTATGCGATCATGATAATTATTTCACTTGAAGATTTATGTATTGTTCATGGTACAAGGTGTTTTACTCTTGCTTTGAAATCCTCTAGTATTACTAATTCCTGTATCACAGATTTAACCTTTTAAAGAACACAGTACTAATTTGGAATGTTTCCCCTCTTGAGTGTATGCCTGTCCAGTAGGCTAATTCCACATGAATGAGAAGATTGAAACTACTCCATCAAATCATGGGCAGTACGTATAGACAGAAATCCCAGACTTGGAATCTTAATGCCCGGACATGATGTGGATGTGAGAAGTTGCTTTAGTGACTAGGAAAGGTTCTTGCCATCTCCTAAGCATTTTTGACTTTCACAGAGAAGGTAGCCCTCCAAGTTAGTAAATGACAGGAAGGCCAAACTTGTAAGCCCTAGTGGAGTCTTGGGAAACATTGAAGACCCTGAGGAAGAACATGAATTAGAAAGGAATAATTGACAATGGGGGCAGAAAAACATGTCAATAAGTATGTTTGCTCCTATGGTCCAGAAAAGTACCATGTAGATGATTCCTTTTTGGAGAATGTACATTGTCTTCCCTAATTTATTAAATTCACATCTATGTAGAACATATTGTTATACATATGAAAGCTGCAGATATTTTATTCTTTTTAGAATCTACCACTGTCACTTTTCTGAAATAAACTTTGTCCGTTTTCTGTATTTGCTGACAGGATGATGTAGATTTTGAAATTTCTGTCAGGGAGAAGAGCATTCATGACTACTCTGAATATTAATGAATTTTTGAAACAGCATTTCAGAAGTTTGTCTTTTTAAAAACCTTTATTTAGGTGTGTTGTAAAACTCTAATGAAATATTTGCAATCCTATATGAGTACTAAATGCTTAAAAATAGTTTTTATTATACTCTATATATTATCTTTTTACAGTTTGCTTTTTTTTAATTATATATTTAAAGCAACATCAAATAGCTAAGAAAAAAATTTTAATTTATCAGGTAACTGAGACCAACCATAGCTATAAACATGGATTTATTTGCATAGCTATCAACTGCTCTGTCTCCTGACTATTTATCCTGCTTTGTCCCCAACTCAGAAGCCCCTATGTTGAACCCTCACGAAAAACAATTTTAATGATAACAAGTGTATATTTTAAAATCAGTTTATAGAAATATTTATTGTCCTAGAAAGTTTAATGCATTAAGTTCAGTGGAATTTCTATACTTTCTACAAAAAACAATGATTAATAGTTAATACTTTATACTTGGTTTGCTAGTAATGAATTAACCTATAAAATTTGTTTTCCTATTATTTATGTATAATATGTGGAAGTGGTTCATTCATGCATTTTGCAATTATTCTAGTCCTCCCCAAGAAATTCCACATGGAAATTTGATACGACTGGCTGTGGATGAGTTATTCTGTTCCAAAATTGAACTGTGTGAAGAGCGTGGGTGAGTATATAAAAGACATTTAGGATGAAGGTATATCTGTGTTGTTCATAAAGAAACCTGAACCAATAAGCTTTTATGTTTATACTTGATAAAATAGCAACTGCAGACTGTTTAACATGTTTGGAGTCTTACTAATGCCTTCTAATTTACTGGCCATCTTGTGTTGTCGTTACCAAATATGACTATATAGAATATAGTACTACAGTTAATTGATGAATACAAAGCAAATGCCTTTTCTTTTTTCCCCACTGCTGAGTAGGTACAATAAAACCTTGGTTAACCGGAACCCAGCTAATCGGGACCCTCAGTTAACTGGATTTTTTTTCTGCACTCCTCATTTAGGAGAAAGAGGTAAATGACAACCAAAAAATTTAACTTAGTGAAAACAGAAAACAATGTAGTAGTAGTAGTTGTAGTAGTAATAGTGGTAGTGGTAGTAGTAGAAGTAGTCCAGAGGGGCAGAACATTTTCATCCCAATCTCTTAACAGTTTCCTATCTACAGTATTACATAAGACTATTCAGAAAAATGATCTTAAAACTAATTAATCACAAAAGAGGTAAAGAATAAGATAAGTACAGTTAATTGTATTTAAGTCCAGAAGTAAATTATGTATTTTAGCAGCAGAGATGGAAGCAAATTGATTTTCTTGTTAACTTAGTTTAGGTAGTAATATCTATTAACCAAAATACTGTGCCCTGAGCATTCCGGTTAATCGAGATTTTACTGTATAATTGTATTGGTTGTATTCTGATCCATGTGCTTAATACTTGATACTACTTAGAAAAAAATAATTCACTGCATTCTAATAACAAAGGGGAGCAAATGGGGAATTTTATCCAGTCTAAAAAAGACTGAGAATCATATTATTCCCTACTCTGCCATCATTTACCTTTGAAACCAATTGGAAGGGGAAAAAAATTCCTATAAATGAATGACTTTATGTCTGTCCAACAGACTACATGCTTTTATAAACTTAGATAGAAAGTACTAGTTTTCTTAGAGTTTTGAAAGTATTATTTCTAGTATATAGAATCTCAAAATTTAAAAATATATTTTCTTATATAGATACATAAGGTGTTAATATATCCATACCATTACCATAACTAAAATTGGTAATTATGCTTACTATGAAAGTAAGTAATAAAAGACAACCCAGAAGTGATATAGGCAGTTTTATCTCAACTGTAATAAAGTTCATACCTATTTTCAATTTTAGGTGTGGTGGCTTAAGAGAATTTTCCCAGCGAGTTTTCTGCCATGGTGCACCCCCTTTTGTTGTCTTAAATATGCAGCATTGGAAATCTGACGATCTAGCATATGTACCTTATCACTTGGATTTATCTGATCACAAGTAGGTGTTTAGATTATTTTTTTCTACAACTAGTCAAATGTAAAGTTGCATTTTCCTGCTATTTTATCATGATTTGAATAAACCTTAGGGAAATATTACTGAAAAAATTCAGAACTGTCACTAAAGATTAGCATCTACTATAGGGAAGTAATCAGTAGCACTTGCATAGTGGTTAGGTGCTCAGACTATGAAAGATATAGGATGGAGTTGAGATCCATTCTATATCTTTACAAGCTGCTTGACCTTAGGCCATTAGCCTAACCAATTTGCACATCAGTTTTTATATCTATAAAACAGAAATGACATTTTCTATCTGATGTCATTATTGTGAGAATGTAATGAAATAACACAAATGTTTATGCTAATACTTGACACAGTAAATACTGGCTATTGTATTCCAGCTCAAAGTAGTCCATAGTAGAAAGTCATCATCTAACATAAAATGGTAGTTATCATTATGGAAAACTATATCCGCGTTCAAATTAGATGTCTTTTAACTTTGCTTTTAAAAGTATGTGTGTATTTGGCCGGGCACGGTAGCATATCCCTGTAAGCAGCCTAGGAAGCCATGACTGAGGCCAGTTTGAGTCCCGCCAGTGGCACGTAGCAAGACCTAGTTCCAAAAAAATAGTAATGGCGTGCGCCTGTAATCCCAGCTACCTGGGAAGCTGAGGCTGGGTATTGTTTGAATCTGTGGTACCCTGGGAAACATGAGCCTGCAGTTCCACAGGCAAAAATAGCGAGACCTAGTCTCAAAAAAAAAAAAGTATGTTAATAGAGCTGCACAGATTATGGGTTAATTTGTTAAAGCTTATTTATTCTTAAATTATATCAATTTCTAAAATTCATAAACATTTATTCTAAATAACCAATTATAGTACACAATTTCTGCAGGTGGCTATCTTTTTCAGAGAATAGAATAAAAAAGATCTTAATTTTTTTCTTTAGTTAAGAATTTAAGAAATGTTTGCCTTAAGAAAAGCACTATAATTTTCTGCTACATTTATCATTTAATTTGTAGGTATTTGTTAGAAGGTGCCACATTATTTAACAAAGAGGAACATCATTATTCTGCAGCTTTCCAGATTGATGGACATTGGATGCACTATGATGGCCTCAGAAATGTGAATTTAATTTTGTTAAATAAACCCCCAGAGTTTCTCCTCTTGTCATCATTGGTTTATATTAGAGCAACAGAGAAATAAATATAGAATGATGCTAAATTAACTTGTTTTCCCTCCTGCCCATCCCCCAGATGAAGGGCTTTTATTTTGTATTAACTTGGTATCCAAGGAAATTATTCAACTATACTAGTTTCAGAAGTATATTTTCCAGTGTTTAGCCCCAGGTGTAAATGTTTTATATAGAGAATCTATGCAAAAATGTTTGTATTTCTTTTTTCTATATCCTGGGTTATTTTTATACAAGCATATTTTATGTTGAAATAAAATATATCTAGTAGTGTTTGTATTTCTTATTTATATGTACCTCACAGGTTGTTTACAATTCTCTTTGAATCCAAGAAAATACTTCATTTGAATTCTAACTTTTTCTTTCTGGATATCCAAATGAAACCTGGGTACAAGTCAGTATTTCAGTTCATATAAATTTAACAGTTCAAAACAAATTTGACTATTTCTATGCCCTACCTCACAATGAACCAAAGTGCACTGTTGGATTTAGTATGAAATTGAATGTATAACTTATAGATGGCTTAGTTTATTTTACCTGTTGATTTGCAATCCCTGCAGCAATTTTTAAAAACAATTTAGTGAAACTTTTTCTGGACTTGAATTATTTCTTTGTAATGGTGAATTTAACTATTTGCTAAAGTATAATAAACTTAGTAGCAGATTTTAAGTTGACTAAATTTCCAAGTATAATTAGGTTATTGTTACAAATAAATTGATTAGCTAAACTTTTTTATAAATGTAATAATTAATTCCTTTAAAAATTTATTTTGTAGAAAACAACTGTAACAAATATAAGACAACTGGATGTTTACTGATGTTGGATTAACAATAGAAATATACTGTAAGATTATATTTAAGGGGATATATATGTATATTTAAGGTATCTAGGAATATTTCTTTTCCTCTAAGTCATATTTGTAGCAAGAAAAAGAAAATACTTAAAATTTTAGAGTAACATCTGCTGTCTCCCCTATGAGTAGTAAATTGACAACATGAAGTTTTCTTTTGCAATGTAAATCACTGGAATTCCATAGTTATCAGTTTGTTTGGTTTTTTTTGAAAATCCTAAAACTGTTTCCTTTTGCAATTTAAACAAAAAAATTGAGTTTCTCAAGGGAAACTATCTTTTGAAATTTTATCACTATTAATTTTAGTGTTTACATTTTAGCAATTAGCCCACTTTGGATTGAGAGCGATATATTTGAGACTTGTACAAAACAACACAGTTCACTGCCATATACAAAATTGCTAAAGTGTAATTCAGTACATTGTCTTACATTGGCTTGGTGCCATGTTGAGATAACTTATTGAAGCATGTCTAAATATAAGTGAATAAAGCTGAGAACACCTCACTTTTTCACTTTTCGGAAATACTTTGAACATTCCTTTTTTTGTAATATAAAAAAAGTAGTGATTTCTTTTATAAAAATATTCACCCGGGGTTTATTTAAATTGTTTTCCACATGTATATTTAAATAGGATTTGATTTACAGTAAGCTTTTTGGGGACACCTCACTGCATGAATCAAAGTATACAAGAACAAATAATTAGCATATATGTAAATGGTAAAATTAACTAAATTATACTTAATGCAGATTTATTCTTTTAGGAATTGCACTTTTTGAGATAATGCTAATTTATCACAAAGCAATGATTTACCTACCTCACAGGGTTGTTGTGAGGATTAAAATGTTTGTTAAAATCTTGACTACCTTGAACATGCTAATAATAAATACATGTTTTTTCTACCTCTTTCATGTGCAGGCAAGTGTCCCAGGTTCTCTTATTGAACTTTTTTGAAAAAAATTATTTAGACTGTAGTTCATATCAGTAATGAATTTAATGAATAGTGGAATTTAAATATGCCTTCTTGTCTCTAGATGGTTGTTATTTAAGATGGTTAATAGGATGGGGAACATTTCCCCTATTGACCTAAATAGTAGATAAAGGGTGAACTAAAATGGATTAACTGCAAAAAGTGAAGGTGAGATTTAGAAAATTCTTTATTGACTTTAAGCATCCTTAAGAGAAATTGGAGGGATGTGGATTATAATGGAGTATTATTTTGATTTTAAATACATTAATCAAAATACCACAAAATACCACAACCTACAGAAATCACTAAAAGCCTGTCATCAGAGAGGGATAAAGAACAAATAAAGCAAATTTAAGAAAGACTCTCCAACCTAAAAGATTTTCCCTCCCCAACTTTAGTAAACAATCTAATGTCTTTCAAAGTAGTTGTTCACTTATTGTTAGAATTGATAATACATGAGGCATTGTCACTGATCTGACCCCAGTCAAAGAAGAAGAGAAACTGAAGATATCTGATTACCACAGCTTGCTAACCAGGATAAATTCCATGTTCCATTTCATTCTTAGAGTATAAGCAAACAATTAAGCTACATAAGCTGATAACCCCTGTGACACATAAACAACAATTTGCATCTTGAGCATAAGAGTTTTATAATTAATGATTTAATAACATTTAACCAAGAATAATTGTATTGCAATCAAGGTATCAATAAAGATAGCACTTGAAAATGAAAAAGTGAGCTGTTCTGGCTGGGTCCTCATGAAGGAGATGGAGTAAGACAGGAGTTGAGGAAGCAAATTAGCTGTAAGAACAAGTTAAAAGTAGTTGGAAACCTGCTGCATATATGCTTAGCTATATTTTTATTGTATTTTTAACTGTAAAGTTGCACTTCTGGTATGATCATAAAATTAATATATAAATCAGGAAATAAGCCCAAAAGAAAGTTTAAAGAAGAAAATAAAAATCAGCATTTCAACACCCAGAGATAATCATTGATGCATGCTGGTAAAACCTTTTTGTAAAGTCCAGCATAGCTTCAGCGTAATGAAGAAAACCAAGAACCAAGTGGAAAAGTAGGCTTTGAAGAAAAGGCATATGATAGGTCCTCTAATGTTTTTTATTCTGTTTGTTTTGTTCTAACTTGGATGAGAAAAAAAAGTAATTCCCACCAGGGCCAGGATTTTTCTCTGTTTTGTGGGTTCTCTCAGGGTACTCCGTCCTCCCATATCCCCGAGACATTTATGTTCAGTGAAGTGTGGTATCTAAATTGTCCCAGTCTGACTGTGAATGTTTGCGTGAGTCACTGACAGGTTTTCTTATAACCAGAAATATGCCATAGAATGTTAATTCATTTATACTAATAAATCTATGGTAAAATGGACTTAATTATACATATCACTTATAAAGTTGCAGTTTCCAAGAGCTTATGGATGGTATTGAGTACATAGTATGTACTCTTGGAGGCTAGCATACTGGTGATAAAAGCAATCAAAACTTGAAAAGCTCAGAGGTATGTGGGACTGAAGAAAACTGTTCCAGTGATCTGTTCAGACATTTCTCCACTTGGATACTTACCTTTAGAAATTTTTATCTTTTTAAATCTTCAAGCACTCATTTTATTTTTTAGAGGATATAATCTCAAAATTAGTACCCCACGTGTCAGACTTGGGGAAAAAAGACCTTAATGGTATAAATTGTCCCAAGACAGATAGAACCAAACAGATTTTCTACATTCTCCTGTTAGCTGAATAGGGTTGTATAAAATATTAAAATGCACTGAGCATATAACTAGCTTGCTTTAACTGGGAGAAGCTGAGTGAATGAGTTTTTGAAGAGGAGGGAAGCAGGCACAATACATACCTCCACATGTGTACTATAGGAATTGTGGGGCAGAAGGATAGAAAGGTGAAACACGGGAAAGCTGACTGTGCTCAGGTCAAGAAGAGACGTAGTTAAGTTTTCAAGAAAATGGCTGGCTAGGTTGCTCTTTACCTAAGCAGGCAAAGCTTTATGTGGGAACTATATGGCTGAACAAGTTAACAGAATACATACTTTCACAGTTAGTGATGTTTCACTCATTTGCCGAATATAATTAAAAAAAACTAGTAAAACAACAAAAATAATTCACCATTATATTATTAATTCAGTGAAAAATACACTGGTTACCCAAGAGGGTAAGGGAACAGGGAATCAGTAGGGAAAGTAATAGCATACTGCCTCTGGAGCTTTAGTGAGTAAGGAATGTGCACACACGGACGTCTGGAGTTTACTACCCAAGCATATAGCTATGTAAGTGACTGGCAAATCAGTAAAACTTGAGGGAGAGATAGAAGACATACTTTCTCTTCAATATTCATCCCTCTGTTATTTGCTAGTAGAATTAGATGGGATTTCTGCCCTGGATGTATATATACAAGTCTAAAAGGAGGGAAGGATGAGTTTTAGGCAGCTGTGAGGTTTTATTTCTATTTCCTCTAGTTCTACCTTGAAGTCTACATTTACTTCCATTAGGAATTAGAAAAATTTTAAAAAGTAAAAATTACTACCAAATTAAAAAAACACGGATTCATAATTTTAAATATTTTGTATTTCTCCTCAGAGGGAAGAGACTTGAGAGGACCATCGGGATGGGGTTCTCTTTTAACACTTAGTTGCAAGCATTGTCCAATGAACTTCTGGAAAAGATAGGGCAGTTGATTCCCAACTCTTAGTCTTCTAGATGAACACTGGGTGGCAGCAGACCTGAACTTTTAAAGTATTAACCTACTTTATACAGACAAGTCCATTTATCCTTCCATTATGTGACCCTGAACATTCTCATAGCTTGGGGATATCATAAAGTGGTGATGCCTTTGATGAGACTGGTTATGATCTCTGCCAATACCATCACAGCTCGAATATTTCTCTGCTGATTCCTAGGATTTCTTCATCTCCTTCCCTAAACTCATCATTACTGTACTCTTTTCCACTCCTTTACAAAAGAGTTAGGAATCCCTGTCCTTAGAGACATTGTGAAAATGTGAAAAGACCTGATTCAGGGTAATGTTTTTCACCCAGGAACAAAATGAAATTGCAGATTTTCATGGTCATACTAGATGGTCACCTTACCACTGGATTATCTTTTTTATTCTTAACCACTGATTTACATGCTCTCAACAAGAAGCAAAGAGTATGACAGTTGATAGCCTAGATTCTGAAACCAGACTGTAAAGTTGAAATTTGGATATTGTCACGGATTGTATGGTTTTGATGCTATTACTTAATCTCAGCCCCAGTTCCTAACTATAAAAGGGAGATAAATACATCTTATACAATTTATCTCATTATGCTATGTCTAACACATGATGCTTTGCAAGCTGTAAGCACATGAACATATTAGTTACTAGCATTGTTGATTCCTTCCACTTGAGTGGTCACTTATTATCCAGCTAATCGGAATCATTTTAACTATATATATGTGTGTGTATGTATATATATTATATAATCATACAAACCAATGATTTCTTTGGGAGGGGAATGGTTCATATAAGCATGTAATTTGATTGGAAGAAAAAAGGCAGGTTATAAATCACTGTTTGAGAGACCAGTTAAATTTCACTGTCAGGAACTTCCCTTTCAGTGTCAACAGGATGGAAAAAGTATTGTTTCTAAAAAAAACATGCAAAAATCTGGAAAGCCGTTGAAGACCCTGGGGGCAAGGAGTTGTTTCAGGTTGGTATACTTTAACTCATATATGTACACTATATACACATACACAAACACACACGCTTTCAGAGGTGTGTCAGTTGAATTTAGGCTTAGCCTTGCAGTACAATCTGTTAAAGAGTTTATCAATGACAACTGGTTGTTTTTAATTGATAACTTGTCATATCTCAACTGCCCCATCTGTCCAGTCAATATCATCTCAATACATAGGGCCCACTCCCATTACTGCAATAGCCCCCCAAAAGAGAACTACCTAGTAATTATATGAAAACCCAAGAGGGTATAGCAATAGTGCACAATAGCACTCTTATTACTAGTATCCCTCCTTGGGGGAAGAAAGTCTTTCATTCTCAAGTAGATTGTTCAGTGTAATTTAAAATCACTCCCTTACACCATCCACCATGTCTTACCCATGCCAAGCTCTTAAAAACAAATTTTACAGTGAATTCTGGATAACATAAAAGCTATCTGTACATGTATTAGAATCAAAAAACTTCAGAACAAAATCAAGAAATCTTAATTCGAACAATACACTGTACATTGACAGTACGCTGAAAATGGACTTATTTTGTTACCAATAAGACTTTAAATGAATGTGCCAGCTGATATCTTTCTCTATGGACTCATCAAAAATGGCATTTAGGGGTGGTTAGTTGGCACTCTAACCAGGAAACTCATAATCAAGGCAGCTTCAAGTATTTCTGTTACTCGTAATTTGATAGGCATCCCATGTTTTTCTAATTGCTAATATAAAATGTCAGGGACATTTACTGAGGAATAGTGGCTTCACTAACATGAATGTAACAATCCTATAGAATGTTGCATTGCCTGCCTCAAACCATTCTTATGAGGCTGCTAAGAAAATCTAAAAGAACAACTGGGACTGCATTGAACTTAGTTGACTGAAATCATTGTCTATTTTGCTAATATTTCTTTAGTAAGTATCTGAATAATTGCAGAATTTAGCCTATATTTTCATTATAAGTTTGGTAATGAAGATGTAAAGAACTAGCTAATCCACACCCACCTCAACTTTTGTGGCCACTACCTATCCACTAAAAAGAACTCCAGTAGAGCATGACCAAAGTTCACAACAATGAAAACATAGAAAATCAGGTTTTTTTTTTTAATTTATTTTAAGTGTTTCACATTAAATGAAATTTAACCAGTCATTACAGAGCATTTATCACAATAGTACACACAAAGAACTTTTAAAATAAAAGACAATAAACTTTCAACAAGTTAAATGCCACTTTACTATGTAAACAAAAATAAAACCCTGATGCTAAAAAGATATACTTAGAGGTAAAATACATATACAAAAACATTAACACAATCCATAACTAGATCACATTCTTTGCAAGAGTACAAATATTAGTACTCTATATCTACAAAATTTCAGAATCCTGTTAAAAGTCAAAACCATCTCTGGTTTATGATACAGCACAATTCATAAGGCAAAAATATAGGCATTATCATCCAGTTCTTTAATTTCATTTGTATTTTAAGGCAAACTTGGAACTTTTTGCTTAGTATTTCAGAATAAACGGGACTTACACATGATAACTTGACAAAAGGAACAATTATCTCTAAGTTTAATATAAGACATATGGACAAAAATTTTTCTCTCTGCAGAGATGTAAACTGGATTTTTATTTGACTCCATATTCACACTCCATATTCCATATTTGACTCACATGTTCACAAGAAAACTTGTAAACCTGTATTTAAAACCTGTATTCTTCACTCTACAAATGTGTGTCAACACTGAATCAATATACTGTAAATGAAAATCCAATGTATATATCCAGCCACAGACTAATCAATTATCTAGTTCATGTCTAATTAAAGTGCTATTCTACAAAGGAAAGAAAAAGTAGAACTGGATGTTAACTTGACGTGACATCTTATAATTTCATAACTGACTACAGAGGTTATAGAGGTTATCACAAGTTTATTGAACTTTAAGCTGTATATTTATTGTAGAATCTGGTTTTCCTGAAAATGAGCACTTAGGTGACAATACCAGAAATCCAACACCAAAGCTTAAAACAAAATAGCTTTATATGTACACATATTTCCTTCAGTGTTAGCCAGAGTCTTGATAATATTTTTTACATTTCTATAATGTTTTTCACTAGAAAAAATAGCCAGTTTCAGGAAGTTTGGTGTTCTACACAGCATTAGGCTTTTATAATTCTTATTTTCATGTCACTGAAAACCTAATTTAACATTAAAGGACACAAAAGTTTATACATAAACTGGGTCTCTAATCATTTCTTATGATATTGGAGATAAGGAATTAGTTTCACACGTTACCACAATAATTATTTGGGCACAGATCTCTCATAATAATTTACTTTTTTTGAGTAAAAAAACTCTATCTTATTTATATTTCTAGCCCCCCACATCATCACAGTATATAATACATACAGTAGATCCTTCATATTTGTCAAGTTATCAAAATAATTTTTCAAAACCTAATGCCATTTTTCCTATCACTTGATAGCACTTCCTATAACTTAATATTCATTCATATTTAAACAGTATTTGTAATATGTGGAACTTTTTATATAAAAGCCTTTGCTATTTTATAATCAACAAATACTAAAAAGTCAAACATTCCTAACAGATGAAGTCTTCCTAATAATAGAAGGCAGTCATCCCCCCAGTTAATTACTTTCTATTTCTACCCCTCTTTCCCTCCACACACTTTTTCCAAAATATGTTTTGGGCAATATTAAACAGCTTTCTACTTCTTGCCTGAGTATAAAAATTATTTCTAATATCTTTAACCCTAGGAATTTATAATCAAACATTTTGATCCTTTTGAATATAAACATGTGACTCTAAATTTACAATTTATTCGCAGAGCATTCATAATGAAACTTCTCACAAATCTGTATGAGAAGGTGCCGTTATTCAGTTGTCAGATCACGTTAGTACCTACGGTAGTTAATAATTGTATAGTAGGCTTAGCAAACCTAAAGTATTTCTAAATCTGGGCTTTTTCCTCCTCTTCCTCTAACAGGTTTTAATAATTTGTTTCCTGGTATAGGCTCTTACTACCACTCTCCAAGATGTTCTACATGTAGTCTTAACCAAGATGAAATTTAGATTTTTCTAAAACAGTGATGAATATATACCCTTGATCTAATTTATCAAGTGATTATATATTTTACATTAATTTAATGGTGGGGATGACAAATGAGTAAAACATTGCCAAATAAAATGTATATATATTTACAAATAATTTTTTAGTTTTTTACATTCCTTTATCTTCTGGGGAGTTAGGATGTATTTAACAATTCAATAATAAACAAAGAAAATGAGCTCCAATTTAAAATTAAATTGTGATGAATTATTTTTTTTTAAATAAAGACTAGGTCAATCATAATAATGCACCTTATTTCTATTCAATGGATATATTCAAATCAATTAAAAAGTTATTGCTATATATCATGTTATTCAAACAAGCAACATAGAAAATATTCAGCCTATTAGTTTTATCAGTAGCTCCTGTTGAGTTTGTAATCTAGAGACTAAAAAATCACTTGCAAGGTTTTATAATTTGTGCAAATATTCATAAAGCATGATATTATATGATTAAAGATATATATTTTGTATATATTTAAATCATTGAAATCTACAACTGGCAGTTTATGGAAGAACAAGGAAAACTGCAAATTGCCCGGCTATAAATAGTTTCCAAGAAATAACATGCCAACAAATAAACCTATTCTTTATATATACAAATGGCTTCTTAACAATAGTTTAGAACATTATGGCACTTAAGAATGAAGAATGAATGTCTTTGTAGGAAACAAATATACACTGGTTTTGCAGAGACTATAATGAGATAGTGAATGGGTAAAAATAAAATGACTACAAAATGAAAACAAAATGACTATAGTACCAAAAGTACAAGTACCATCCTAATAAAATGCAGGCAGGTTATGTGATCAAGATCCACAGACATTTACTAAAACATGCTAAAACAAAATGAGTTAACCACTTCTTCTGGAAGGCAGCTATGCTCACTACTATACCACCGATGCCACAACTTCTTTTGAATAAACTGTCACTTGGCTATAGTTACCAATTTTCTTTAAAAGATCACACTGTTAGTCTAATTAGAACTGAATTTAGAACCATATCGCACATAAACAGAGTTCCAGTTCCCTCAGTATCTAAAATATTGTTATCTAAGAAATATATAAAGTAATGCATAACTGCCTAGTGCTTTATATTTAATGCACATATTTTGTATTAAGAAGGACATAATATCAAGCACATGACAAAGATGTTAAAAGGGTTTATCTTTCTTTAAAATGCTATTCAGGAACCATAAAAAGCATAACTTTTAGGTGAATTTTGGATGTTAACATTAGTATAGTCACTAATATTTTATTTATTTAAGATCACTGACATTTTAAATAAACACGAGTGAATCAAGCCAGTTTAAATAAAAAATACTATCAAAATATATCATGCATTTCTCATACTGAACATCCAAAGAAACATCAGTATAGCCTTGTTATAGATCCTACAGTTAGCACCATTTTTATATCTGAACACTTTGAAAAATAAAGAACTAAAATTATTATACAGATATATGAAAAAATCAGTATGCACTGTGGGTAATCAACATTTTTCAAATATTTACATCAACACTGGGAAGCTTACTGTATGACTAAAAAAACTTTTTAAAAATCAAATAACCAAAATTAATACACTGAATTGCCTAGACATCCATGCTCAGTATAGCACTGATGGATAATTAAATTCATCCAGCATTAACCTGCCTATACAATGAAGGCATAAAAAAGTATCTGACTTTATCTTTAAAACAAGCCCTCAAATATTATGACAGTAAGCGTATTTGTCTTGCACACTTACTACATTCCCAGTCCAAAAGCTTTTTAACAGGAAGACTATCCAAATGACTCAATAATGGCATGTAATTTACAACCCTTACAAAGTACCAGGGGAAAAAAAGCAGCCCTTTATTTGTTTAAAATGTGAAACATGAATTTATAGCCACAGACAGTATCAGCACTCCATCCAGTCATTCAATACACTCCAGCATCAAATCATCTTTCGTCCTAGTAAATTATGGTGCATATCAAGGAGGAGGAAAAGTTGGAATAAAAACAAAAAAAAAAGCAGCTAAGTATTCTCCACATGTACTCACATGAACATAAAATTATTCTATCTCAGTATTATTTTTAAAAAAAGTACACAATTCAATTGGCAAGATCTCTTTTTTTTTTTTTTTTTGATTATTGATTCACTGCATTCAAGAGCAACCAAAGCTACTTGTCAATTCAAAGTACCCAAAAAAACATTTTAGTCTTCATGCCATTTCAAGTTAAAAAGAAAGCAATGCAGCTTTTGGGTTTCATAAAATTCGGCATCCTTTCATGCGGGACAAGGTTCATCACCACACAATTTCTACAAGTCCATACTTGTCAAAGTGCAGTCAATCCAAAGTTGCAGCGACAGTATATCATGCCAGCTGAATCCAGCCATGTATCTGAGATAGGGTCATATTTCTGCACGGTATTCAGATAGGAAGACCCTGAGTGACCACCAACTACATAAAGGTAGTTATCTATTACTGCAGCACCAACTCCTAGAAAATATGAGTAAAAAAAAAAAAAAAAGGAAAAACCTGTCACTCATGAAGCAGACATCTCACAAAAATAAATGAATATATTTTAACATTTTCTTAAAACACATTTCAACCATATATAGTCATCTAGCAATAAGTGCTTAGTGGGGGAAACAAATCTTAGTCTAAAAGTGAGAGGTAGCTGGAGACATGGTGGCATGTGTCTCTGAGCGCAGCCTAAGAGTATGGCTAAGACTAGGAATCACTTGAGTCCACATGTTCAAGACCCACCCGGGGCAACACAGCGAGACCTCGTCTCAAAAAATAGCTGGGCGTGGTGGTGCATGCACCTGTAATCCCAGCTACCTGGGAAGCTGAGGCTGGGGATCACTTGAGTCTGTGGTACCCCGGGCAACATGAGCCTGCAGTTCCCCGGGCAAAAGAGCAAGACCTAGACTCAAAAATAAATAAATAAAAGTGAGAGGTGAAATTTCCTTCGCCTCTTCTCCCAAATCCTACGCTGTACCTCGTTCCCACAGGAAGATACTAAAAATGTAGTGTGTGTGTCTGTGTGTGTGTATATATATGTATCTTTCCATGCATTTCTATCTCGATTTTTATTTACATATATTCCTAAATAAATGACTTTTACTTTTCAAACACATTGAAATATCTAAAAATATATTGAACTGTATAATCTATGCTTCAAAAATTTCACTTTATTATTATTATTATATTTGCTCCTAAAAAGAACAAGGCTACCCAACTTTTCTCTCATTGTTTTATGGCTTTTCAATAATAAGAAATGAGTTAAAATAATCAACTATGAGTTCATTCCATTTTGTCCTTTCAGTTTGCTTTGCAAATTTATGCCAATGAACTTTTTAAAATCATATATGCGGGAAATGTCCAGAAAGTTTTTCTACCAGTAATTTAAAATCTTGCCTTTAAAATAATTTGATTTGAGTATTGCATTAAAGAGTAATTTCTTCCTTCCCTTTAAGATGCTTTTCTCTAGGAACCCTATGTCCAATCCTTTTTCCTCTTCCCTTGAACAGGAGAGAACACTATCAGATGTTGTATGTGGTCAGTCCACATACAATAAAAAATTTGGACAATACAAAAGTTGTCTGTGTATGTATAACAAGTAACAAAATAACCTTTATCGTATGGAGAAAAAGGGACTCTACAATATACACCACTTTACTATTCTCAAAATGTGTTCTCCAAGCAGATGAAACAATAATATACACACTGGCATATTAAAATCACAGTAATCTGTTTAAGTTTTGTCTAAACTAGTTGTCTTCCAAATTTACCTCAAAAATTTTTTTTCCTGGACAAAGAAAATTCTTATTATTGTATTCCAATTCCACATAACATCACTATTAAAAATATTGCTGAATATGTTTAGAATTAATAAGTTTTAGACTAGTTCATTTTTATTATACCTAATATTAGAGCACAGTAACTTTTTCCTTTATTTTAATTCATAAGTCCAAATAACCTTTAGTATATAATGATGAATTGCTGCCAGAAAAGAAATGGTTCCTAATAATATTCCTCCAACGTAGAAAAAGTAATTAGTAAGCTGTTTTTACCTGTTCTAGGTTCTTTCATTGGTCTACAAACAGTCCACTGGTTCTGATGAGGGTCGTATCTTTCAATGCTTGACAAATGTGAGACTCCATTATGTCCACCCACCACAAAAATAAAGCCCAGCATGACACCCACACCAAAGTGAATCCTTTTATCCGCCATAGATGCAACTATCTCCCAGGAGTCTTTACTTGGATCATAACGTTCCACACTGCAAATATTCATAAAAGAAAGAATTAATTCATAGATCCTTTGTGTCACTCTTCATACTAAAACCCACCATAGTTTAAATAAATAGAAGTATTCAGATTTTTCTGATAAGGATAAAAGCTTACCTTGTAGACTCAGTACATTAATAGCAATAAGTTATTTCATTATTAGACTCAGTACATTAATAGCAATAAGTTATTTCATTATTAGACTCAGTACATTAATAGCAATAAGTTATTTCATTATTTCATTCATTTATGAATTTACATCAAGGTGATTGCTTGGAATTGAATTTGAAGTCAGAAAACTTAGTTCGGGCATATTGCTGCATACCCAGAGTTGAATAAATCCTAGCTCTAATACTTTGGGTTTCTGTAACCTTGGCTAAGACATTTCTTTTCACCCGCCAAAATAGGGATAATATAACCTCAAAGGAGTCATGAAAGCTAAAATGAGTATGCATGTGGAAGGATTTTGAATATCACAAATTGAATATAGATGTTTTCCAAGGATTACACAGCTGAAGAAAAAGGGAGATGATAGGGAGGTATGTTTTTTTTCTTACAGAATTCATTGAGATTTACTGCAAACACTGCAGATGTTATAATGCAAACAATCTGAATGATTTAGGAGAATTCAGAGATTTAACACAAGTCGGTTTTCTAGAAAACCTTTGGCAATTCCTAGCTGTAATAGGGATATACATATGAGATCACCTAAAAAGTTTCCCTAGAAAATCCCAGAAGATATTTCAACTGATATTTTACCCTGAATGGAACACAAAGGCAAACTTATTTAACTTGTTCTGGTCCTAATCTAACTGCTCAAAAGGTCTAAAATATTCGCATCAGTGACATAATTCTTGAGTTCAGAATAAAGAAACTGTACACTAGATTATAAATTAAACAATTTAAATGCCTCTCAAAGGACACCAGTATAGAAGTCATTAAAGCAAAATCACTGAACAAGAACTGATAAACTACAGCAAGAACTTAAACTTCAAGAATATTATCTCAAAAAATTTTCCCTCCATACAAGCAATAGGGGCTGATAGCAAAGATACACAAAGAACTCACACAACTTAACAAAAACAAAGCAAAAAGTCCAGCTAAAAAATGGGAGAACTAAAAAGATACTTCTCCAAAGAGGAAATACAGATGGCCAACAGATATATGAAAAAATGCTCCACATCACTAGTAGTCATGGAAATGCAAATCAAAACCACACTGAGATACCATCTTACACCAGTAAGAATGGCCATATTTAAAAACAAACTAAAAAAACAAAACAAAACAAAACAAAAAAAAACTGGGGCAACAACAAGTTTCGGCATGGGTGTGAAGAAAAATGAATACTGTTACACTGCTGGTGGGAGTGCAAACTGGCCCAGCCACTATGGAAGGCTGTGTGGGGGACCCTCAAACAATAGAAAGTAGAGCTACCATTCGAACCAGCAATCCCACTCCTGGGAATCTACCCAAAGGACACAAAAACACTAATTAAAAAAGACACATGTACCTGGATGTTTATCGAGGCACTATTTACAACTGCCAAGATATTGAAACAACCTAAAAGTTCCAAAACTGACAAATGGGAAAAAAGATGTGGTATAAATACAATGGAATATTATGCATCAACCAAAGAAAACAAACTTATGTCATTCACAGCAACATGGATTGAGCTAGAAGGAAATCATGTTAGCGGAAATAAGCCAGAAAGAAAGAGAGAAATATGGGATGGTCTCACTTATACGAGGGATATAGGAAAAACAAACAGACAAGAAAAATATAAAATTGCCAACAGAACTGAAACACAGAGCAAGAGAAGGGGAGAAGCGTGAAAATGGGGGAGGAGGAAGGCACAAAAGATCAAGATGGTTCACAGGTGATAAGGTGATGGGAGAACCCTGGGTAGACAATATATAGAGATATATAGATATATGTGCAATCAATAAAAACAATATAAAAATTTTAAAAAGTACTATCTCAAGGCCGGGCACGGTGGCTCGTGCTTGTAAGCTTCAGCCTATGAAGCGGCCGGGGCTAGGGATCGCGGTTCGAGTCCCGCCTGGGGCTGTAGTGAGACCTAGTTCCAAAAAAATAGCTGGGCGTGGAGGTGCGCGCCTGTCATCCCAGCTACCTGGGAAGCTGAGGCTGGGGATTGCTTGAGTCTGTGGTACCCTGGGCAACAAGAGCCTGTGGTTCCACAGGCAAAAATAGCAAGACCTAGTCTCAAAAAAAAAAAATAAATAAAATAAAAAAAAAATAAAAAAATAAATAAAAAGTACTATCTCAAAATGAAAATACTTAATCTCGTATCTAATACATTTCTGGCAACTTTTCAAAGCTTTTCAAAGAATAGAAATGCATGTCTGGACCCCAAATACCCTTCCTTTAACCCTTCCCTTGGAGCAATGAAAGGGAAAATAATTTAGCTTACACAGAACTAAAAATTGTAGCTAAAATACCATTATGCTACCACCTTTTAATGTCAGTTAATAAACCATAATACACTTTCAAAATACTCATAAGTATACACTATTAATAAATTATACACCACTCCAATTATTATTAGAGAATCTTTGGAGCATCAGTTTTCAGTGAAGATTCAGCGTTATGATTAATTTTTCATACAAGCAGTCACTTTGTGCTTTTGTTTTCTCATATGTTTTTCCTTTATTCAAAGAATAAAAAATAGAGAAAACAGACTCCAGCATAACTCTGAAACAGGGCTTTAAGTTAATGATGCACAGTATTACTTCATGAGTATAGAGGAATTAATTATATTTTTCACTGTATTCTGTTAAGCAATGCAGTAAAAGATCATATATACAAACATACACACACACACCTCAACTGGAATCTAAAGTTTTCTGATGCACCTTAATTTTCAGATTGCTGCATATGAAAATCTAGTCTACTTACACTGATTGAATGAATGTATTAATAAGAGGAAATTCTTAGATTTTATCACATACCCATATGAAAACTACAATTATACTCATGAAGCAAATCAAATTTCCTAAATATCTACTAATACTATTTTCAATACTAAAAGGGAACGTTTACTCACATACAAATTGCTTAAAATTCAATTACTGTCAATGATACTTTAAAAAAATTACAAACATACAAAAATTACAAACTAAGTTAAATACCTGTTCATATGAGCAGGACCATAGCCACCAATTGCATATATCATTCCATCCAAAACAGCTGCAGCAAAACAACTTCTTGTCATTGTCATTGGTGCCACAGGTTGCCATTTTCTGATTTTGGGGATGTACTTCTCTACAGATTGTAAATATGATTGTCCATCATAGCCACCTAAAGCATAAAGTTCTCCTGCAAGAACTACTACTCCAAGGGTACTTCGGATCTCATTCATTCTCTCAAGAGAAGTCCAGGTATTTGTATCAGGATTCCAACATTCCACTGAATTTTCATGTTTTCTGATAGTGACGCCAGGACGCACATTAGTTTCAATACCACCTATAACATACACTTTTTGGTCTAAAACACAAATTCCAAATTCATAGCGAGGAATGTTTAGAGGTGCCAAACCAATCCAAGAGTCATTCTGAGGAAAGTACATCTCCACACTAAAAAAAAAGCAGAAAAACTAAATTTAAAAATCAAAATTACGCATAGACAAATAAAAATGTTTGATCTTGTTAGTAATCAGGGACACACAAACTAAAACCTCAACAGAACATGACACATTTTCCATACTCACAAAAATTGAAAATTGGCAAGAAGGTGGGTACAAGTAATACATAAACTATTGGTGAGAGTGCAAACCAGTAAAATTACTCTGGAAAACAATTATACATTATCTGATCAAGTAGAAGATATAGATATTCTGACTCAGCAACATGTTCCCTATGTAGCTACTTTATTGAAGGTCAATGACAGTTTTGCACCAGGATATACACAGCAGCACAATGCAATCACCCATTAAATGGGTAGATAAGAGAATAGGCTAATAAGATGTGCAATATCCACCCTGTGACAGAGCAGTTCCTTTTCTAGATAATAAATCCAAAAGAAATACATATTATATGTGTACAGGATATTCCCAGCAGTATTCTTTGTAATACCTAAAAACTGGAGACAATTAAAGTACAGAATATATTCTGTATAGTTTCATTTCTATCAGCTTCAAAAACATTTCCAATCTCTGGATTAGAAATTAAGATAATGGTTACCTTTAAGGAGGACCAGGAGGGAACTACTAGTGGGTGATATGGATGTTGATCATGTACTGTTCTTGAACTAATTTGTAATGCTTACTTTCTAATAATTCACTAATCTGTATTTTATGTATATATACATTCATATACATTATGTATGCAAAAGTTCAGTTAAAGCTTACCTTTAAAATGTTCACTGTAGAGAAAAAATATTGTATTATGTTCATATATTGTAAAAGCACAAACCAATTAAAGTAAATGGATTATTTCCTCATTCAGTCTCACAGGTAAGTTTTATAAACTTACTGTTGAGTCAGAAAACAAAACTCAGAAGAATATACATACTGTTACTACATTTATACAAAAATATGTAAAATCTAATCTGAGGCACATATATATATATGATGAAATTACAATGAAAAGCAAAAGAAAAGTCCATAGAAAACTCAGGTTATGACTCCTTCTTGGAGCGTGGGGAGGAGATGGCATCAAGAAAGAGCAAAAAGGGACTTAAAGGTATTGTTAACAGTCTATTTCCTAAGCTGCCTGATAGATCTTTGGATATTTATTCTTTATACCCTGCATGGATGTTATATATTATTGTCACTTGCACAGATGTATTTTTCTACAAAAAAAAAGGCCAGAGACGAGTAGTCAATGTTTCCAAACTCAGTAATGCAAGGGCATAAAAATATTCTCTATCTAGTATGGTTAAAGTAAATCCATTTATTCAGTAGTTACTGAATGCCTATTTATAGCTAGCTTTGTTATACTGCTTGTTTTAAAAACATGGATTTGTTCCAATGAGAATAATACATCGGGGAACTATCTGACTTTAATGAGAGCAGTTTCAATGAGATAGAAGGGATCATTATTGGCTGGCGTGGTTCAAAAGCGAATGGGAAAAGAATGGGGTTAGATTTTGTCCATCTTGACTGTTGCCTGCCAACTGTTGGTTAATACTTTATACTTAGAAACAGCTTACCATGCCACTGTCTTTGTGCACCTCCTGTGATCTCCCCATCTTTCTTTACTTGGTTTTTGCTTCGCCATTCAGACTGGATACTAACTCCTTCACAAGACCTTCCCTAAATCCCCTGAACTGATAAATACTTGCTTTAATAATTCTACAAAATTATCTTTATCATTGTCTTAATAGTAGTATTATAAATGAACTATGTAAACACTTCCCTCTTTAAATTATGAATTTGCTGAAGAGTCACATCTAATACAGTACATTTGATGGACAAGTAGTTAATAATTTTTATAGAATTAAATAATTAGTCATTTTTTCCCCATAACTATAAGTAATACTGTAAGAAATGAATTTGTGCAGTTGACATTTAATTTTTTTTTTCTCATGAAAGGACCATTTTTGTCTTCAAAAGATTACTGGGTTTAAAGATATAAACAGTCATTATTCTTCATCAATTTGTTATTTTGAATACTGAGACTAAGAGGAAACTGCTTGAGAATTTTAATAATAGAAACTCATGCTTGAATCTCAATACCAGTTTTAGAATATAATTAAGACATATACTGAGAATTTTTTAAAGACACAGAATATCAGCTAACAATGATGAAACATCAATTGTTTCCCACCATTGAAGGTGGAAAAAGCAACCCACCAAATTTTCAGAAATAGCCAAAAATTCACAGCATTGAAGAAATATACTTTACACAAACATTTTCATGAAATCAATTCAAGTGAAAAGAAAACCAACATGATTGGTAATATCCTGCTGTATTTTCAACGTTGGTACTACTAGAGTTACCTTTATAAACCTCCGAATCCAGGCTTGGCAAACTTTAGCTCTGGGCAAAACTCAGCTCATCAGCTACTTTTGTAAGTTAAGTTTTACTAGAACTCAACTATTTATGGTAACAACCATTTATGTATTATCTCTTTCTACTCTCAGTGCAAAGGCAGAGTTGACAGTAACTTCAGAGACTATTTGTTAACAAAATCTAAAGTATTTTTTACTTGGCTCCTAAATGAAAAATTTTCACAACCTTTTTTCATAGTTTGCACATAAAAACCAAGATTTTTTTTGAGACTAGGTCTCACTATTTTGCCTGAGGTAGTCCCAAACCTGCGAACTCAAGTGGTCCTTAGTTTCAGCCTCCCAGGTAGCTGGGATTACAGGCCCACATCACAACATCCAGCTATTTTTTAGAGACTAGGTCTCACTATGTTGTTCGGGGTAGTCTTGAACCCATGGACTCTAGCAATCCCAGGCCCCAGCCTCCCAGCACTTGAATTACAGGTGCACGCCACCACACCTGATTTAAAGCCAAGATTTGTAGCAGTATTGGATTTTTTTATTTTTGTATGTTTCTTCTAACTAACTGTATTCATCAAACCCATTTTTGTCCCTAGTCTGCCTGCATAATAGATTGCTAACTTTCTTCTCAGCATCTTTCTGATGTAGCTAGCAATAATACTCTTGATCTAGTTTGTCTTAAATATAGAACCAAATGGTTTCACAAAGAAAATTTAAAAAGACATAAAATGGGTACTGAGCAATCAGGATGGATAAAATTTGTGCACTAGAAGGCGGCAAGTGAATAACTGAGTGTTGTAGAGACTGGAAGAAGTGACTAAAACAACCAGATTGTTTTCAGAAGAGAATAAAACAAAAAAAAACTAAGAAAGAGGAAAAGCAAGCTATTATTAAAAACAGAAGTCAGCACATTTAAAAGTTATAAGCTCTATTAACATCAGTCATTAAGGAAGCCATCTATTTACCTATCCAAACAGGCAAACAGTCCAGATTTGCCTCCTACAGCACAAAGCACTTTAGGAGCACAGCGAGGTCGCGTCATCAGGACTGTTTGATGAGAGAGTCTATGTTCAGGCATAAAATGGTACTTTAGGGCTTCATTCAAAAGATGTTTACAAGTGCGGTCATCACGAATAAGATGGTTTGCCTCATACAGTCTAGTGAGAAACTTAACACTCAGCAATGGTAATCGCACGCTGTTAAGTAACTGTGCTAAGTATTTCTGGCGTTCTTGTACATCATACTTGATCCAAGACTCAAGTGCATAAAAAACGGTCTCTTCAGTAGCAACATTCAAACAATCATTTGAAACAATTTCATCCAAGTCAGCATGTGTAAGCTCAAAAAACTCTTCTGTCTGGCAAACAGCTTCAAAATTTTGACATATGTATTTAGTGGCTGCCAAATAAAGGTCATGACATCCATAAGTCTCTGCAAAACGAGAAATTCCAATACAATTACCAGGATCAAGTTGGCTTTCAAGAAATGCACAGCATTCTTTCAGGACAAGTTTTATCTGGAGTAGGTTTGCTGCTGGAAGGAGAGATTCAACTGTGTCTTGTGAAATAAAAACAGTTCCTGTATAAGCGTACTCCACAATGGCCTGGAGAGCAGTTTCATCAATACACTGAAACTCGACCTCACTGTTCTCTTTTTCAGAAAGGTTTCCAGTGAACATAGCTTTGAAATATGGACTGATGCTGGCGAGTACCACTTTGTGAGCATGGATTTTAACATCACCTACTCGAAGAATGATGTCACAGAGTTCGTGATGTTGACGAAGGAGATTCAAGCCCTGCAGAAGTTGTTCAGAATGTAGGTGTGTCAAATTAGCAAGCATGTAGGTTGGGGATGTGTGGTCCATCTACAGAAAAACAAGAAGGAAGAAGAGTTACTTCAAAATAATCTTATCAATATAATTCCTTTTTCCAAATAGAATAAAATCAATTAGGTCTGTCTTTTGTTGGTTCTAAATACTTTATACTACATACTAGACAGTTTTAAGAGTTAGAAAGGGTGTTAACAACCACATAATTCAACTTGTTTATTTTGGATACCAGGGAAACAGAGGTTCAAAGATTATGTGGTATGTCATCCAATCACTAAGATTTCTTGAAAATAAACTTTTAGATGAAAACCCTGTCAATACTTCTGTTACTTGTCTATAAATTCAAGTCTGACCAAATGCAAATGTGGGGGAACATATTCTTGCTGAAAGGAAAATTAGTTGGAAATAATGCTAGTATCTATTTTGCTATTATCTCAATAACAGTATTGGTATCTTCCAACCTATCAAAGATACATTAATCAGAAAGAAATTTCATGTCAATTTACATACTTTAACACTTCATAAATACTTTGCTAAAAGCACAGAATTTAACAGGTACCATTACTCTCAATGAATCTAACAACAACAAAAATGAATGTGAACACAATCTGATGTCCTACATTGTGGACAAAAGAATTCACTTACTGATCTGAATCATATCTACTAAACATTTGATCATAAATGTAGATCATACTTAATCTACTTTTGCTCTTTCATCTAGAAGATGAAAAAGGTTAAAAATAAAAAAGAAGGAAAAATAAAGTCAGCAGCATTGTGGTGGGGTGTTAATGGCTCCCCTCCCAAAGACTTCTACATTATAATTCCTGAAATCATTGGCCTTACTGTATATAATAAAGGATTGTGCAGATATGATTAAAAATTTTGATACATGGAGACTATCCTGGTAGACCCTAAATGCAGTCACATCTGCCTCATAATAAGGCAGTAGAGAGTTGACACATAAGGAAGCAGAGAAGGTATGTGACCACAGAGGCAGGAATTGGAGTGATGAAGACAATAACTAAGCAACAATGGCAGGTCACCAGAAGTTGGAAAAGGCAAAGAACAGATTCTCCCCTAGAGCGTCCAAGGGAGTAAGGCCCTGCCTACACTTCATCGTCAGTGTAAGGTACTAATTTCAGATTTCTGGCTCCAGAACTATGAAGAAATAAATTTGATTTGGGGGCAATCTGTTACAGCAATCATAAGAAATTTATACATGAATACATCAGAATGAATGGTAGCAGTTGCTCGTAACTATACCAGAAGAATTGTTTCCTTCCCACCTCATTCACATCTCAAACATGTTAGATAATTAAAAAGTAGAAAATCCAGCTTCTGTCTTAAATGTACTACCAAATAGGGCCAGGCACGGTGGCTCGTGCCTGTAAGTTTCAGCCTATGAAGCGGCCGGGGCTAGGGATCGCGGTTCAAGTCCCACCTGGGGCCCGTAGTGAGACCTAGTTCCAAAAAAATAGCTGGGCGTGGTGGCGAGCACCTGTAATCCCAGCTACCAGGGAAGCTGAGGCTGGGGATTGCTTGAGTCTGTGACACCTGGGCAATAAGAGCCTGCAGTTCCACGGGCAAAAATAGTGAGACCTAGTCTCAAAAAAAAAAAAAAAAAAAAAAAAGTACTACCAAATAAAGACACTCTGAACACTATCAAGCAATAAAAATACTGGCAGGCATGGGATGGGAGAGAACAGCATTTCATGATTGTGTCTTTCTAAGTGGGCAGAGCTTTAACAAGAACTTCGTTATTAGACATGTTTTCATTAAGTTTAAGTCTGTTTATAAATTATGTGAATATAACCACTTAATAGCTGTTATTACCACCTTTACATCTGGTATCTCCAAATAACATCATGCACATCTAGTAGAAAAAATTTCAATCATGGTATGAAAAAGTCTGAAAAACTTCTGGGTTTTCCTGTGGGTATTTTACTCCACAAGAGAATATTGATAATACAGTGATCAGAAGGTATAAGCTTAGTTGTGGATCTGTTTTTTTACTTATCTGTGTTGACCTTTTTTTTTTTTTTTTTAGACTAGGTCTTGCTATTTTTGCCCCTGGAACTGCAGGCTCACATTGCCTGGGGTACCACAGACTCAAAGAGTCCCCAGCCTTAGCTTCCCAGGTAGTTGGGATTACAGGTGTGTGCCATCACGCCCAGCTATTTTTGGGGACTAGGTTTTGCTGGGTTGCCCCGAGCAGGACTCGAACCACGATCACTAGCCCCAGTTGCTTCATAGGCTGATCCTTACAGGCACACACCACCATGCCTAGCTCTAGTGTTGACCTTTTAAACCTATTTGACTTCTACTAGTTTTTCAATCACACTCTTTGATATCTATTCAAAGCTGTTGAAAACTTGCAGTCCACACAAAAATCTGCACATGGATACTTACAACAACTTTATTCATAAATGTTAAAATGCAGAAGCAACAAAGATATCCTTTTAGTAGGAAAATGGGTAAGTGAGGTACAGCAAAACAATGAAATATTATTCAGTGTTTTCTAAAAAACTGAGCTATCAAACTATAAAAACATACAGAAAAATGTAAGTGCATGTGGTCAAGGGAAAGTGGCCAATCCGAAAAGACTACACACTGTATGTTTCCATCTATATGACATTCCAGAAAAGGCAAAACTATGAATAGAGTAAAAAAGATCAACAATTAATATGAGGAGAAAGGGTAAAACATACAGGGTTTTCAGGATAGGTACTATAACAGCAGATACATGCTATCACATATTGTCCTAATTTACAGACTGTACAACACCACAAATGAACCCTGAGGTAAACTGTAGAGTTTAAGTGGTAACCATGTCAATGCAGGTTGATCAAATGTAACATACACGATAATGTGGGGAATATGCATATGCTGGGACAGAGCATTAAGTGGGAAATCTCATACCTTCCTCTCATCTTTGCTGTTAACCTGAAACTGTTGTAAAAAAATAAAGTCTAATTTAAAAAAAGATACTAGAAAAAAGCTACTTCTCCCATGCTAAACACATTCCAAGATATGTAAAAGAACCAATAAATAAGATCCTTGAATCACTGCCAGTGCCACAAGACAGGAGACCAAAAAAAAAGGGCAATAAATTTTTCAAATATTCTTATAAGGTTAATGTACACTTCAGATAATCTTAAACTATTAAAGACTCTATTTATGAATATCTATAAGAGATTAAGATGGATGAACTAACATGAATTAAGATAACTCACAGAAAACGTGTTACTTTTAAAATGCGTTTAGATGACTTGCAGATCAAGAAAAGACACCTGACGCTTTATCAGATGTTTATAAAGAATTTCTGGATGCCTTTCATGATTTTCTTAAGAGAAAAATTTAAAAAATAAAAGCTAGTTCACTTAGCTAAGTTAATGACTATTTGAACAAATACACCAAAGTACTATTAATTGAATAAGCACTACCTTGAGAAAGATTTCTATATATGCTATATTCTATTTATGCTATAAAGGCAAAGAGGAAGATGCTCGAGATACTACCTTCAGCTTTGTAGGTGACATTAGACATTAAGTACAACACAAAAAATCACTGAGTAGCATGGATCAAAAAAAAAAAAAAACTCAAGAAGAACTTTAGAAGGGATAAACTTAAGATTGCATACAAAGATACAAAATCAAATAAAGAGGACTAAATGAATTTTAATTTTAGTATTAGCTACTCTTCTATGTCCACAGCTTCTGCATGGAGTGGGGGAAATAGAGTAAAGGACAGGGGAAGGGGAGGTAATAGGGCACCAGCATAAGAGCTCTGGGGGAAGGTAAGTGCACATAAGTAGGGGTAAAAAATGTACTCCTAAAATTATATAGTTATGGAAATGACCAGAAAAAAATCAGTAAAATTTTTTAAAAAATAAAGATTAGGAGCATCTAGAAGACCTCTGTTCAATTATCATAATGTATAAATTACTGTTCTGTTTTTATACAGATTTAATTCCTCTCATCCATGAGATAGGCAATGCTATTACTTACTGTTCATGTTTTACTGATCAAGAAATAAAGCCCAAAGCAAGATTTTAAATCTTGGTACTCTAGTCACCAGAGTTTTTTTTTTTTTTTTTTTAATATCTGCTTTATTATTATTATTATTTTACATCATTTCAGTCCCTGGGGGTCACCCACCACCTCCCCTTCCCACCCGCTCCAGCTGGTCCCCACTCTCCCCTTGTGCAGTTTCATTTGGTTGACCATATATTAGTGAAACCATTTGGTTTCTGTCCCTTTCTATCTGGCTCGTTTCTGCTAGAATGATTTCTTCCAGGTACATCCAGGTGTCTATAAATTCATCAAATTTGTCATTTTTGATTGATGAGTAATACTCCATTGTGTATATATACCACATCTTTTTCATCCACTCATCTGTTCTGGGGCATTTGGGTTGTTTCCATGTTCTTGCAATTATAAATAGTGCTGCAATAAACATCCGAGCACAGGTGTCCTTTTGTACCCACATTGAGG